>CAUHTR010007487.1:0-107935 GCA_959609185.1 Schmidtea polychroa | reverse complement strand
AAATTCATGTTCAATAATGTTCAATAACGTCATCATTAATGTATTCTCTAATTTGTTATATTGTTATTTTAATTGTATTTTATAATTTAATTTTTGGGGGTAAGATAACACGGAAGTACCTTTATTTTGAACAAATTAATGTAAATAAAGAATTAAAAGAAAAATGATGAGTTTTTGATCTAAAAGATAATCATTGGTTTTTCATTGAAAATGAATTTTGTTACAATGGAATTTAAAAAATGGAGGATAAAAATGTGAAATAAAATTTTCATTAATTACAAAAAAATCGTATTGAAATAGTTAAACAATCAAATTTTAGATTTTAATTAACGTTTACTATGATTGAAAACTAAAGTGATCATATATTTATCAGACAAAAAAGAAATTGTTTCTAATTTTATCTATCCAGATATTTATCAAGTTGTTTAGCGTTTCAAGTTGCGATGTTCTAATCTAAACCTACACTTACGATGAACTTCATACCAATCATCAATATTTGCAAATTTTGGATCCTAGAGGTGGAAAATAAGATTAATTATGATTATTATGCCGTTCCATGTATTAATATAGATCGTACTGATGACGCAAAGACTCGAAAGCCATTATGTAAACACTATCCAGACATACAAAAACAACCAAGGGAAAACTATTCCGATAAAAATACAAGTGTCATTGAACAAGTTAATAAATCGGAAATAGATGTCGAAGAAAAAAGCCAAAAGAATATTGCATCACATTGGAAAATATGAAATGAGATGAAGGCTGCCTACTCTCGTTTCCGTACCAACACTAATTTCTTGGGTGATAAAATTTTCCATCATCTAGATATAAAAGAATTTAATAAATTTCAGGTGCCTTAATCCCATAAATTGAGTCCCATTCCTTTAAAATAAAGCGAACTTATAATTCCAATGTAGCGTGATTGCTATTTTAGCCTGTTAATTATTATTATTCAATTCGTGTCTTTTAATATTGGTATCAATTTCTTACATTTTTTCCATCTCGCTTGAATGTCCTATTTGTTTTCATTCAATTATTTCATATTTTTATTTGAGAAATTTTCACTAATAGTCAGTATCGGAAATCTTAAAATATTGTGATTATTTTATTTAAATTCATTTAAATTCCCAATTATAGGTAGAGAAGTTTACATTTATTTTCAGAGAAATTTTCCCAATTATTTTTCACATTTTGTTGTCATTTAATTATTGATATATACATATTTATTCCAAATCGTTAAAATATTTTATTTATTTATTTCAAACATTTAAAACGAAATTATAAATAGAAAATATATTTCAAAATATTCTGATTAGAACTATCGATATCACATTTCAATAATTATAATACCGTATTTCCCCTATAATAAGACCTACCTCGAAAATAAGACCTAGCATGAATTATTCGCCCACAAAAAATATAAGACCTACCCTGAAAATAAGACCTACCTTGAAAGATCTGTTTACTTATTTACATAACGAAAAAAATAGTAATTTTAATTCAAATTAGCCATAAATATATGCTTTAAAGTGTCAAATACTGGTTAGCAAATACTGAATGCAATCACGGATACGTCCATTGGTAACGCACTAAGAGCAGGATACTTGGATAAAAATTGCTCGTTTGAAGATAGCTATATTGCCAGGCATTCGAGATTTGGACCGATGATCTTGGATGAAATTGAATCACGGATGGGCAATAATGATGGTGATGTAAATGAGGTGGATGACATGATTATATTTGAAAAAATGTCTAGTTTTTAAACGTAATAAATTTGTTTTGAAAATATGACCCGAAAATAAGCTCTAGGTAGCTTTTTTTCTGAAAATTTGAAGACAGTGTCTTATTTTCGGGGAAATACGGTAAGTTATAAATAAAACTCCATCACAATGCTCAAATTCTACATAATATTCCGCACAAGCTAAAGACAAACAAGTTTGGAGTAAAATAGAATACGCTTGGGCAAATGTTTCGATCTAGATATTTATTATACTGAGGATTAAAATTGGAACTTTTGATATTTGACAAAAAAACCTTAAAATTCTCCAACGGGCAACCAGCATATTCAAATTGGATTAATATCCATTTCTGACTACTAGAAAATTTCTCTGAAAATAAATGTAAACTTCTCTACCTATTACAATCCAATAATCTCTACTTGGGTTATCATTTTCAGACGTTTTCAATTTGTTGCTTTTATCCCATTCTTTTGGAAATAAGTGGGGAATTTTCCACAAACCAAAAACACACTGGAAATGTTTTGTTAGTTTTTTGTCATAGAAATATTTATATAAAAATAACATTTTTGTCATTCAAAAATCCCTTAAACTTATTTAAATACTAAATTATGTCATATGTGTAAGACCACATACATTGGAATGACTGCCCACCATCCCAGTTCTCAAGTTCCTGATCACTATCAATTGATGGAATTCATTAATTTAAATACTAAATTATGAATTTCTAGCATAAATTCTCTATTTAAATGTAAATTAGCAGATAATCAATTAAAATCAATTTACATTTAATTTCATATATAATTTATTTATAACTATAATTATGAATTACAGTGCAAAATGACTGCAATAAAAGAATAAATGATCACATGAGGGAGACATTATGCTTCTGGACAGTCAAAATGATGAAAGAATCTTGGAGATAAGATTACGCAGATGGAAGCCAGAAGTAAATAATTAGAAAAAATAAATAAACGAAACTTCGAAATTCTGTATTTTGTTCAAGGTAGAGGAAGAGAAAGAATAAGTTACACCAGGATTATATTAAACTATGGTTTTTAGTTATTTTATTTTCTAATATATTAATATGACCGTTGTATTAAATAGAGTTTGTAAGGATTATTAATATTAAATTAATAAAATTTTATATTAATTGTCATAGTAATATTGTAATATCTAAAATCAAATATTATCTTTTAAAAACTATACTCAAAATAAATCTTTAATGACGTCTTTGAATTATGAAAATAATAATATCTATAATAAAAACAACAACAATAAAAATAATAATAATAATTTTATTTATTAAAAAAGCTTGAAGACTATAAATCAGTAAATATATCGATGTTTTTGATAGTCACGAATTATCGGCAATGTCTTTTACAAAACATCGATATATTACTGATTTATAGTCTTCAGGCTCTTTTTAATAAATAAAATGGGGAAAAAATCAGTGATGAAATTGGACAAAAAAAGTTCTTATAATAATAATAATAATAATAATAATAATAATAATAATAATAATAATAATAATAATAAATATAATAATAATAATAATAATAATAATAATAATAATAATAATAATAATAATAATAATAATAATAATAATAATAAAAGTAGTAGTAATAATATTAATTTTTTCTTATTCTCGTCAAAATACTAATGATTTTAATAATATTTAGTAACTGTTATAATCAATTCGAAAGATACTTTGTCTTTTCCAATAGAAGCAATCCAATCTTTCCCAATAGAAGCACTTTGGAATTAGTGAAGATATGTAGAAAATTATGAATGATTGGATTGGTAATATAAATTGTGTGATATAAAATGTGAAGTAGGTCTATTTCGGATCTTGCTTAGATTGTATTCAGATCTTGGTTATGAATATATACGTCATAAGTGCAATGCCACATACATTGGAATGACTGCCCGTCATCTCCGTTCTCAAGTAACTTGCTAACTGTCGATTGAGGGAATTGATTTATATCAGCAAACACAATTTTATGTTTAGGTTTACATTTTTGTATTTGGAATGTTATACAGTTTGCATTAAGATTTTTAACAAGAAGACGTGTTTCAATGTTGTAAGGTGGTTTCTAATTCCTGTTTATTTAACTCCATGTTTGTTAGTGGATTTCAAGTCCTACTTAGATTGTGGTCGGATCTGGGTTATGAATATTTATGTCATAGGTGTAAGACCACATACATTGGAATGCCTGCTAATCATTCCCGCTCTTAAGTTCCTGATCACTATCAACTGATGGAATTCATTAATAAAAACAATTTTGTGAAAAAATTATTGAATTATTTTAATTTTTAAAAGTTTGAATAAGAAAACCGATTTATTAGCCAAATTATTTTTAAAAAAATTAAAAAAATTAGTTTGCTTATAAAAGAGAAATTTAGATTGATTTAATTTGAATTTCAATTCTACCTGATATAATGGATAAATTTAGTCACTGTTATAATAATAACAATATTAAAATTAAATAAAGAAATAAAAAGAAATTAATAAATAATTATACTAATTAAATTAATTAATAATAATATATAATAATAAAAAACAATAAATAATAACAATATATAATAATAATAATTAATAATAATTGTAAGGATTTAGTAAAAACCTATATAAGATTATTATGGTTAAATGGTAGAAGTGAGATCAGTTAGTAGAAATAATTATTTCTAAGGATATAATGAATTTGTGTGTGAAATAGAAGCTAGATTTAGGGAAAAGATTATAGATAACGAGAGATGTCCAAAAGCAATAGAAATTCTAAGATTAAACGAAAATAAAAGACTGTTAGAGATTGTTAAAAACAATAAGTGTTTTTATGACTAATAACTGGGATATCGGATGTACTGATTTAATTGCACATAAAATCATCACAAAAGAAGGGCCAATTATGATAAAACCCAGAAGACAACCCATCAATTTAGAGGAGAAAATAAATGCTGCTATAAAAAATTTAGAAAATAATGATATCATAAGATGTAATTCACCTTGGAATACGCCGTTAGTATGCGTGTGGAAAAAAGACAAAAAAAATATCAGACATTGTTTAGATTTTAAACAGCTTAATAAGATTACTGAAAGACAAGCTTTTCCTATGCCGAATGTAGAAGAAATTCCAGATACATTACATGGATCTAAGTACTTTAGTTCTATAGACCTTGGGAACGCTTATTATCAAGTGAAATTGGACATAGAATCGCAAGAAAAGACAGCATTTTCTACTAAAGAAGGGCAATTTTGTTTTAATAGAATGCCTTTTAGCATTGCGGCGGCACCGGGTACATTCCAAGAATTAATGACAAAAATATTGAAAGATCTATGGAAAGAAGGAGTTATGGTGTATTTAGACGATATTTTAATTTTTACAAGTACAATTGAAGAACATTACAATGTGTTTGGAAAAGTTCTAGAGAAAATAAGGGAAGCTAAATTGAGAATCAACCCAGAAAAATGTCAGTTATTAAAGAGCGAAGTAAAGTTTTTAGGGCACATTATTAACAGTCAGGGGATTCGGACAGATCAAAGTAAAATTGAGGCTATTAAATCATTTCAGAGGCCTAAGTGTATAAAGAATTTGAGAAGCTTTTTAGGTATATGTAACTATTATCGGAGATTTATTATGGAATATGCAACAAAATCAAGAGCTCTAGAAAGCATATATGGAAGCAATAGTGAAAAAATAATCTAGACTGAGGAATGTGAGAAAGCTTTCGAAGAAATGAAAATGGCGTTGACTACAGCGCCAATTCTCGTATTTCCAGATTTCAAGAAAGAATTCATATTAGATACAGACGCAAGCTTTGATGCAATTGGAGCTGTATGATCACAAAGAGATGAAATGGGGCATGAACACGTTATTGTATATGGATCCCATGCAATGAGTAGCCATGAAAGAGGATATTGTATAACACGAAGAGCTTTTGGCTATATATTATTTCTGTCGCCATTTCAACCATTATTTATATGGTAAACGGTTTGTTTTGCGCACTGATCATAAAGCAATAACTTTTATGTTAACGACAAAGAAGCCTATAACAGCACAGTTCCAAACGTGGATAAATTACTTGAGCAGTTTAGACATAAAAATGGAGTTCAGAAAAGGTACGGCGCGTACGAATGCAGATATGCTGTCTAGAAATACATGCGGCAAATGTGTACAATGTTTGATGGACCATGATAACCCAAAATCAGTCTTTCAATTTAAAAATAATCGATGAAGATTATGTCTGGTAGATGAATTTTATGCAGTTGCCGGGGCGAAATACGATGTAATAAAGATAATTTAGTAGAATAAGAAATTAAAGATCGGAAACTCGGTGAATTATCTGAGGCAGATGGTTGTAAAAATGATGAAAATAAGAGAGATATTGAAAATTAGAATTTTATGCAGTTGCTGGGGCGAAATACGATGTAATAAAGATAATTTAGTAGAATAAGAAATTAAAGATCGGAAACTCGGTGAATTATCTGAGGCAGATGGTTGTAAAAATGATGAAAATAAGAGAGATATTGAAAATTAGAAAAACGTGTAAAAATAAATTCTCTAAAAACAAGTAATGATTTATTTTATTTTTGCACAATTTTAATAATTAAAGTGAATTTAGTTAGTAAATTGGAAAAATTAAAAAAAATCAATAAAAAACTACGGACTAATAACATATCAAAATAATTCTAAAAGGAAGATTAAAGAAAAGAAATCATTGTTTGAAATTTTATTAAAAGAAAGGACATAAAGAAATTGAAGACAGTAGGATATCAAAGGATAGCTCTAGAGCCGGAAAATAAATAAACTGATCATAAATAAACTGAAGGCCGCTTAATTTTAAAAAAAAATTCGAAGGTAACACGAAGAATGTGAAGACTGTAGAATATCAAAAGATAACTCTAGAGACGGAAAATAAATAAACCGATCATAAATAAACTGAAGGCTGCTTAATATTAAAAGAGAAAACTCAAAGGCCGTAAAAGCTAACAAGATTACTGTCTACCTCCGAACTCAATGTTTTAAAATTTGTATTTGAATAAAAGTTCTATTTCACTAAATATTATTGTTCATTATTATTTTTATTTTATCTGTAATTACTTTATTAGTACACAGCACGCACCCCGATTGTCCCGCCACAAGTTTTAACGGAGACTCTTTCGGGCTCTTCAAATTTCCCATCAAATAACAGCCTCCAAACATAACAAATTCATACCACACACAAATCAAATAATCAAAAACTATAATATAACAATTGGTGTCAGAAGCAAAGCAAACACAACACAACACGACACTCGCATTCGACGATTTTTTTCAATCACTACGCCTTTCAGCATAATTTTTATAGAAGTATAAAGGATAGTGACTCTTTTGGCTGAACACAGTAAGCCATATCCTTGAACAATCTCATTTTTTGTAACACAACAAGCAATAAAAAAAACATCAACAAACCAATTAATGGCATCAAATCAAACAAATCCAACAAACATTTCACAAACACCCAATAATAATGAAAACACACAAATGATGGAAAATACGAATTACTACTATAATCCAAACACTAGCACAGATAATACACACACCATAAACTCAGTAATTAACCCAAGAACAAACATCCCAAACTACTTTAGTGACGAAAATGGGACACCCCAAAAATGGCTTGAATTTGCTAAATTAACCCTAACCCTATCGGGAATAAAGTCAACGAAAACGCTATGTTCAAACATTATCGCTGCACTCCCAAGTAGCAAACTGAACGAAATAGCTGACAAAATTGAGGAAATTTCAAAGAGCGAAGACCCGTTCAACAAGCTTTGCAACGTCCTAACAAACAAAAACAAAATCAACAGGAGGCAAATGCTGGAATCATGTCTCAACAACACACAACTTGGCGACAATAAACCAACAGATTTCCTTCGTCAACTAAAACAAAAATTGGAGTACCTCCAACCAAACATCACTAATTCGGGATCAAACGAATTAGTAAAAGAATTTTTCATGCGAGCAATGCCGCCCGAAATAAGACGTATCCTCGCAGCCAGTAGCAATTCGGACGTAGAAACGCTAGCAGACAAAATCAATGAAGAAATTTATCCTACTATATGCAGCACACAAAATTACAACAAAAACAAAACTAATCACAACAACCAATCAAACAACAAGAACGCCGAACCAAATGAAACAACAAACCGATTAATAAACACTTTGATCAGCAAATTCGACGAAATAATTGTCGAAAACAGACAAATAAAAGCGGAACTAGCCGAAATAAAAGAGAAATACAACAGGCAAAATTTCAATCCAAACGAAAACAGAGACCTATTCAACAGAAACAATTTCAACACAGACCAACTATCATATAATCACAACAGACAAAACTATGACCGACCACCCAACGGAAACAACAGACAGAACTACAGCCACAGACAATCCCCAAACGGACACTACAGAAACTCCCCAAACCGATGCAACAATTACCGAAACAGCAGCCCAGAAAGGGATTCAAGAAATGATTTCCTAAACAAAAACCACTGCTACTTTCATAATAAATTCGGCGACAAAGCATATAAATGCATAAAACCCTGCGAATTCCACAAAACAGAGCAGGAAAACTAAAAATGTCACCATTGATAGCACCCACATTTGGTGACAATAATAATACTTTCACGGTGCATTCAAACAATACAGATTTTCTAATCGACACAGGTTCCGTGATCTCCCTATTACCACACTACTTATACAAAAATACAAAAACTACAGAAAAGTCACTAACCGCTGCCAATGGCTCCAAAATTAAAACATTCGGCCAACATACAATAACACTCACAATAAATTCAAAAAAATACAATTGGCCATTCACAATCGCAGAAGTACAACAGTCAATAATCGGAGCCGACTTCCTAGCAAATTACAACCTAATAGTGGACTGCGGAAACAAGAAAATAGTCGAAAACAACAAAACAGGCAAAGAAACAGCCAAGAACACAACATCAAACTTGTCGAAAGTAGACATCGGCGTGATTCAAACAAGTACACCAACTATCAAAACAATCAAAACTATTGAACACGTACCAGAAATAGCCACACTACTGGAAAAATACGAGAAACTCTGCGAACCAGTAACTTTTGATGGAAATTCAAACCACACTACTGAACACGCAATACTGACAAACGGAAACCCAGTCCACTCAAAAGTAAGACCATTGGATCCCAAAAAAATAGAAATCACAAAAAATATATTTAACGAACTGTTGGAAAACAATATACTAAAACATTCAAACTCAGAATGGTCTTCAGCACTGATGCTAAAACAAAAAGCTAACGGAGAATGGAGAGCTTGCGGCGATTACAGACACCTGAACAAAATAACTGAGCCAGACAGCTACCCACTACCTATAATAAAAGACATAATAAATCGAATAAACGGCGCAAAATATTTTTCAAAAATTGACCTACAAAAAGCATATCATCAGATCCCAATTAGGAAAGAGGACATAAAAAAGACAGCAATAACAACACCGATCG
The DNA here is from genome assembly GCA_959609185.1 of Schmidtea polychroa. Taxonomy (NCBI): domain Eukaryota; kingdom Metazoa; phylum Platyhelminthes; order Tricladida; family Dugesiidae; genus Schmidtea; species Schmidtea polychroa. The sequence goes on along the minus strand of CAUHTR010007487.1, from coordinate 98,673 downwards.
GCATGTTCGAATACAACCGAATGCCTTTCGGTCTACGAAATGCCGCAGCAACTTTTAAACGATTCATGGATCAAACAATGAAAAACAACAAAAACACAATCGCTTATCTGAACGACATCCTAATAACAAGCCCAGACAAAGAAACACATCTAAAGGACGTGGAAAAAGTGTTCAAAACGCTGGACAATGCAAAATTAAAAATAAACACTCAAAAGTGCGAATTTATGAAAACGGAAATAAATTTCCTTGGTCACACACTAAACAACAAAGGAACACCAACCAATAGAAAACAAAATAAACAACATAAAAAATTACAAATTACCAACAAACACAAGAGAATTGAGAAGATTTTTGGGAATGGTAAACTTTTACCATTCTTACATCCCAAATTGCAGCAACCTACTGGCACCACTAAACAACATTATCAAAACCAAACGAAACGTAACAATAAACTGGACACAACAAACAACCGACACATTCAATAAAGCCAAAAAAAGCCTATCAACGGCAACACTACTCGGTTACCCAGATCCAGAACTAGAGTATCAACTAACTACAGACTGTTCCGGTTTTGCAATGGGCGCAACAATTTTCCAGGAAAATAAATTCGGCAAACAACCACTGGGATTTTTCTCGAAAAAACTAAAATCACATCAAACAAGATACTCAACATTTGACAGAGAACTCCTAGCAATACACGAAGCAATCAAACACTTTCAACATTTACTCGAAGGACGAACCTTCAAAATATTCACAGATCACAAACCGCTAACAAACGCAATAGAAATGAAAAACCCTTCACCAAGGCAGATTAGACAAATCATTTCACAATTCAACTGCACAATAAACTACGTAGCGGGAAAATCAAACATAGCAGCTGATGCTCTATCAAGAATCGAAAGCGACATAAACTCCCTAGAATTCGGAGAAATAATCGAATTAGATCAAATCAAAACCAGACAAACCGATACATTAAGCAAACTGCCTACTAAACACAGCCTGAAACTACAAGAACTCAACGGAATATGGCATGACGTCTCCAACGAAAGCAACAAACGGAGGAATTCCGGAGGAATTCCGCCAAAACTGTATCGAAAAGATACACAGGATTAACCACCCGGGAAACAAAGTTACATACGAACTAATACACAACAGTTATATATGGCCTAACATGCTGACATCAAAAACTACGTCAAGAGTTCTCACAGCTGCCAACTAAACAAAACCACAAAAAACTTAAACCTCAAAAAGTAAACTTCCCAAGTAGCGAAGTCTTTGAAACAATACACACAGATGTGGTAGGACCACTACCACCAAACGACAACTACAAATACCTGCTGACAATTATAGACAGGAAATCCAACTGGTTCGAAGTAATCCCAATAAAAGAAATCACCGCAAAAAATATCTGTGAAATGATCGAACTAAATTGGATAGCTCGTTATGGCCAACCGAAAACAATCATAACCGATCAAGGCAGGCAATTCGAATCGGAAATGTTCAAAATACTGTGCAATAAATACAATATCAAAAGAAACCGAACAACACCTTACAACCCACAATCAAATGGGAAAATTGAACGGTTTCACAGAACATTAAAAGAACGCATCAGAACAAAAGCTAATGACCAAAACTGGTTAAATCAACTGCCAACAATATTAATCGGACTGAGAAATAGCCCAAACTCAACAGATAATGAAAGTCCAGCATACAAAATTTTCGGAAAAGCAACAAACTTGCCATCACTTAAATCAGATACAAACAAAAACACCGAAAACAGCAAACAAATAACAAACAAAAATAGCGAAACCACCGAACAGAAACCAAAAGGAATTTTAAAAAGAAGACCGGACTCCAAATTAGACGGAAAAATAGTATTAACAACAGACTTCATCTTAATAAAAAAACCATTCACAAAAGGATTCGAATCCAAATACGAAGGTCCATTCAAACTCCTAGAAATCAACAAGAACGTCGCCACAATAATTAAAAATAACAACAAAATGAAAATAAACATCAGGCGGATAAAACCATACCACAAGAATATAGACCCCCAAAACGACTCACCGAAAGACAAAACACAAACCCAAACATAAACAAAAAAACAACCAATTCACAAAAACATCACATTCAACCACAAAAATTCAATCAAAATATTCGACAAAGACACAATACTGGCTCCACTATACAAAAAACGTTACAGCGAATGCTTTAAATAAAACACAAACATACACAAACAAACACACGCACAAACAGCGTTAATTGTACAGTTTTTATTTTTCTTGAAAATACAAAACAAAATGTAAATTTTTAATTTTATTGAGGTTGTAGATACAAAGAAACAGAAACAAAATACATAAAAACATATAAAACATAAGAAAAAAAAGGTTATCGAATGAAATTTTTTTACGTTACTTTTTATTGATCCATGTTAACCTCCGGTTTTAAAGGGGGAAGTTATGTAATGTATAGTTATTTTTACTAGTATTTCAGTTAATGTATAGTTATTTTTACTTGTATTTTAGTGTTCACAATTAGGAATTGTGAATACTAAAATATAAATTGTCACCATCTGGGAAATCCAGATTTTCAAAAAAAAACTATTTAGCGATAATTTACTATAGTGAATTATCGCTATAGTAAATTGGAAAAATTAAAAAAAATCAATAAAAAACTACGGACTAATAACATATCAAAATAATTCTAAAAGGAAGATTAAAGAAAAGAAATCATTGTTTGAAACTTTATTAAAAGAAAGGACATAAAGAAATTGAAGACAGTAGAATATCAAAAGATAGTTCTAGAGCCGGAAAATAAATAAACTGATCATAAATAAACTGAAGGCCGCTTAATTTTAAAAAAAAATTCGAAGGTAACACGAAGAATCTGAAGACTGTAGAATATCAAAAGATAACTCTAGAGACGGAAAATAAATAAACCGATCATAAATAAACTGAAGACTGCTTAATATTAAAAAAGAAAACTCAAAGGCCGTAAAAGCTAACAAGATTACTGTCTACCTCCGAACTCAAGGTTTTAAAATTTGTATTTGAATAAAAGTTCTATTTCACTAAATATTATTGTTCATTATTATTTTTATTTTATCTGTAATTACTTTATTAGTACACAGCACGCACCCCGATTGTCCCGCCACAAGTTTTAACGGAGACTCTTTCGACTCTTCAAATTTCCCATCAAATAACAGCCTCCAAACATAACAAATTCATACCACACACAAATCAAATAATCAAAAACTATAATATAACAATTATTATTATTATTATTATTATTATTATTATTATAATTATTTATTATTATTTATTATCATTATTATTATTTATTATTATTATTATTATTATTATTATTATTATTATTATTATTATTATTATTATTATTATTATTATTATTATTATTATCATTATTATTATTATCATTATTATTATTATTATTATTTATTATTATTATTATTATTATTACTATTATCATTATTTATTATCATTATTTATTATTATTATTTATTATTATTATTATTGTTATTATTATTATTATTATTATTATTATTATTATTATTATTATTATTATTATTATTATTATTATTATTTTTATTATTATTATTATTATTATTATTATTATTATCTTCATAATTTTCATAAATGAAATTAAAATTAAAATTAAAATAAATATCAGATAACGCCAATCAAACATTCTTTTCACGATTAATTTCGACAGTTTTCCTGTCATCATCAGGTGGGATATAATAACTCATTAAATTAAGGATTTTAAACAAATTTATTAATTATATATAAAAAAATTTTTATTTTATAAAAAAAATTATAATATTTTTTTAAAATTCCAACATTTAAAATTTTAATTTAATAATTTTAAAAAAAATTTTCTTAATTATTTAATTTAATACAACAATCAATACATACAATATAAAAAACTTATTTAAAAACACTCAAAGCACAAGTATTTACTGCATTCTGCACATTAATTTTTGGATTCAATGATTTTATCAACAACGCCTCACAAATCACACGTTCCCAATAATTATCGAAATTTTTTAATAAAATTTTAAAATCAGACATTCCTATTTTAATCTTACAGCCCTTATTGTGCTCACCAATATGGGTCAAAGCCTTCGGTCTACAATGTTCTCGAGCTCGAATACAGAGATGACGGGAAGTCTCTCCAATGTATGTGGCATTACACCCATTACATGTAAACTGATAAACGAGATCGGAACACAATTCAACCGGAGATTTTGACTTATTAATAAACATATTGCGTACTTTCCATGAAGTTGACACTATCCTATAGTTTAAATTCCCTAACTGCTTTCTAATCTTTACTTTATAATCCTTAAAACCTTCTGAGTACGGCAATACTAACACAAATTTAGGCTCATCATCCTTGCTCACACTATTTAATTTATTTAACTCATCAGACTCACACACCTCAACAAAATCACACCCAGATTTTAACTCATCAGACTCACACATCTCAACAGGATCACACCCAGATTTTCTCAAACATGGATCCTTAGGATTTTTAATAAATTTGTCAACAGTCTCTTTCACCATAATTACTAAAAAGGATTTTGAATAACCGTTCTTCATTAACTATTCAACCAATATGTCAACACGTTTCACTGAATTTTTAAAAGTAGAAGACAAAGACCATGCACGATAAATCAACCCTTTCACCATATTTCTTTTATACTTGAATTCACAAAAACTTTCGGAAGAAATATAGAGACCAGTATCAGTTGGTTTTCTATAAATCTCTGTCTCATAGTGTTTCTCTTTGCGTTGTATTAACAGATCCAAGAAAGCAAGCGATGATTTTTTCTCCTTTTCATATGTGAATACGATGTTTTTATGTAGACTATCCATATAATGCAAAAACGGGTTAAATCTATTCGCCCAATGGGATCACAACCAGCAAAAATGTATGGGCTTCCAAAAATCCATAAAGATGACGTGCCTATGAGACCTGTTTTATCCATGATTGGCACTGACCAGTATAAAATAGCCAAATTTTTGGACGGATTATTGAAACCATTAATACGATCAGAATTTGAATGTAAAGATAGTTTTGAATTTGTTTCCTGCATTGCACAATATGATAGACAAAGTATGGTTGAAATTATGGTTTCGTTTGATGTTTGTAGTCTGTTTACTAATGTACCATTTGTTGAAACAATTGAATTATGTTGCTTGTTATGGAATGAAAATATTTCTGAACATCATATTTTGGATAGCACAGCATTTCGTGAACTTCTTGTATTTGCAACTTCAAAAATCAATTTTCTTTTCAATAATGAATGGTATCAACAAATATATGGAGTTGCTATGGGTTCTCCTTTAGCACCAACGTGCATGGTCTTTGTCTTCTACTTTTAAAAATTCAGTAAAAAGTGTTGACATATTGAAAGTGTTGATTGGCGTTATCTTATAATTAAATCATTGCCATGTATGTTTAATTATTTATTTAAAAATAAATATCATTTAAAATTCAAAATGACAAAAACTAAAATTTTTTTAAAATTTTTATAAAGCTTCTATAATTAGCTTCTAGAAGCCTAATAAAATATTTCAAAGTATTTTAAAATAAAGCCTCCAGTAACTATTTATATACGCTATTTAAATATTTCAATAAATGTGTCAATTTTGATTTTTAAATCCTCTTTTGAAAGCATATTTCCTAAAATTTTCTATATTATTTTAATTATTACTCATATTTATAACCAATGAGAATTAAGAAAAATGGAATAAAAGAAAGATGAAAATGTATTTTCGGGAAGGAGATTGCTAAATTCCAGGAGATTGACAAGGACTATCTTATAGTCGAAAGTTTTTCCAATTAATACATTATTCGCAGCAAAAGGATTAAATTAACACCTTATTGTATTATTATTATTATTTTTAATATTTTATTATTATTTTTTATTATATTATTATTTTTATTATTATCTATTAATATTTATTATTATATAATTATTATATTATTGTCATTATTATTAATATAATTATATTATTATTCATGTTAAAAAGTTGAATGTTCATTGTTTATAGTTGAAACTTTTCCTTTGAAACCTCCTGGGTTAGCAGCCTGTACAAACATGCCCTCGGTGACTGGCTGACTGGCATTGAGACAGCAAAAAGGCCTGAACACTCACACACAAAAACAAAGCAACAATTAATAAATTTTAAATTCTGAGACAATCGTTATCATGATCTCTATGATCTTGATAATTTATGAGATGAAGAAGGAGAGAGATAGAAAGACATCCTTATAATTCCCCGCAAATGGACGCCGCTATATAAACGAAGTCTCGAATAGAATCTCAATTCAGCGTGGTGCTTGAGCAATGATCAAGTTCATCACTTTACAACACGACTATAAATAAAAGGAGAACATAAAACCAAATGATTAGTTGGTTAGAAACTTCATCACTAAATATGGAACAGAAGCTTATACGGGAAATAAAATCAATTCATATAATTGAGAGCTTACAATAACTAGATAGGATACAAAGGGGGTCCATTTAATGCAGATATCCTCTGTCGCATTGCCAATAAATAGATTAACCTACCAAATTGCTTGCAATAAATCCCTCGAAAATATTTTCAATAATGTTCTAAATCTCCTAAATCAATCACTCACCGTAGAAACGGTCTTTTATTATAATTTGGAATAAATCCAGTATTAGTTCGATGATTATATGGCTGTATTTGTCTCTTGGTTTGGAAATTTTGGTTATTTTGTCGATTATCTTGAAATCTCAAATCAATCATCTTTAAAAATCAAACCAATGACCAACATGAATTGGAATAGTTGGGTTTATTATAATTATTTTCATTGTACTGTTGATCAACTGAATTATCTTCGGGGAATTCCTGTTCTTCATTTTGGTATTGGTTTTGAAATTTTTGTTGATTTTTTTTATTATAAAATGTTCGACTTTTTCGAATTAAGTCTTGCGACTTTTGTCGATTAAAACTTTCAACTTTACAACAATCAAATATCTATAAAATAATTTATATTACATTTTCTGTTTCGATTCACCGTGCTACTTTTATTTGTGTTATAAGGATTTTGTTGAAAATTCTAGTAATTATAATTATAAATAATTTCATTATTCGTTAATAACGTTTAAAATATAGAAAAGTTTTCTTACTTTGTTATCATCTTTTGCTTTGGCTAATCTTGAAAACCTAAATATTACTTGATTTAGTTATTCCATTCAAAGGTATCATACCTTTCATTTAATGTGATTTTTGTTTTTGATTTTAAATATAATTTTAAATATACCATAACTGTAACATATGGACGATACTAATTTTCTAAAAGTTTGCCTGTATTAGGTAAATACAACTATTTATATAAAATTTATTTTTGAATCGTTTCAACGTTCGCCTAATGACTTTTAATAACATAGTGTATTTAAACAATTTTATACATTAATATTTTTATAAATACAAATTACAAATTTACATTAAATAATTTAAAGGTGTTGCTACTTTTTAATAGTCATTAATTTATCATATTTATAAAATATATAAAATTTAATATAATACTGAATTTAATTGAACAACCAATTTCATTCTATCAACCAGTTGCTATGATTTTTTGGTAAAGATTTTACTTTCATAATAAATTTTACAAATGATTGATGTATATTGTTTTTCAGACACAGAAAAATTTAATTATTATTGGCTGACAGGTGCAACACAATATATTGCTTAGAACAATATGTTATAACCATCAACAATTATAAATTTTGCCAGCTTTTATTGTAAAATTAGTTTAATCAACTTGTGAAATTTTATGAATTTAATTACAAATGAATAATTCTATTTATGACAGTGACCGCTCTTCTCAGTTGTCGAACGCATATAGTGATAATGAAAGTCCCCCCCAACTTTCCTCAAGAAATCATGGTAATTTATTCATAAATTTAACTATTTCAAATTAAATTATTCACAAATATAAAACCATGTACTCATAACTATTTGGCAATAAATGTTACTTGTAAGTAATTTTATGAAATAATTTTTAAAATAATTTATGTTTACTTTGATAATTTTACAAATTAATTATGATAAACAATTTTATTTAAAATTTAAGTTATACTGTCTTTGAGTCATGAAAAATTTTTTTATTACAAACTATTATCAGACTAATTTATAATTGTTTTTATTCAAAATGTAAATAGAATCTTTATATTATTTTATTTTTATTGGTTTTCGTATAATTTTATAATTTCCAATAATAATTTAAACAAAATATTTCAAAAATAAAAAAAATATTTGCAAATTTAACTTAATTAGTTTTTATATATTTTTAAAATTATTAATGTGGCATTTGATTGTTAAAAATTACCTATAGTTAAAATTTAATTTAACAACATTACCTAAATTTTAAATTCGAGTGAACCTATTGTGTCGAAAATTTTTATTAATCAACAACTTGTATAAATATTTATTCTGTTCTTCTAAAATTATTTTGGTGACAATTTTCTATAATAAATTATTACTATTATTAATTTTATTCTAATTACTTTGATTATTATTATTATTGTTATTATTATTAGTATAAAGTGATGATTTCTTGGTAGCAGTATTTATTATTAAAAACAATACATATAAAACAATATAAAACAATACATACATTGGAGAGAGTTTCCGTCATCTTTGTATTCGAGCTCGAGAACACTGTAGACCGAAGGCTTTGACCCATATTGGTGAGCATAATAAGGGTTGAAAGATTAAAATAGGTATGTCTGATTTTAAAATTTTATTAAAAAATTTCGATAATTATTGGGAACGTGTGATTTTTGAGTTGTTGTTGAAAAAAATCATTGAATCCGAAAATTAATGTGCAGAATGCAGTACATACTTGTGTTTTGAGTGTTTTTAAATAAGTTTTTAAATAGGTTTTTTATATTGTATGTATTGATTGTTGTATTAAATTCAATAATTAATAAAAATTTCTTAAAATTATTAAATTAAATTTTAAATGTTAAAATTTTAAAAAAAATAATATATTTTTTTTTAAATAAAATTTTTTTTTATATATAATTAATAAATTTGTTTAAAATCCTTAATTTAATGAGTTATTATATCCCACCTGATGATGACAGGAAAACTGTCGAAATTAATCGTGAAAAGAATGTTTGATTGGCGTTATCTTATAAAAACAATAAAGTGATAATATAAGCCTCTTACTGCGAATAATGTATTTAATGAAAAAAAGTTTCTACTATAAGATAGTCCTTTTCAATCTTTGTTATTATTATTATTATTATTATTATTATTATTATTATTATTATTATTATTATTATTATTATTATTATTATTATTATTATTATTATTATTATATTGTTTATATTAAAAAGCAGTGCCGAAAATTCTTGAATATCAAAAACATCAATATATTTACTGATTTACAGTCTTCAAGCTCTTTTTAATAAATTCAATAAAAAAAATCAGCGGTAAAATTGGAATAAAAGTTCTTATAAAATTATTATTATTGTTATTATTGTTATTATTATTATTATTATTATTATTATTATTATTATTATTATTATTATTATTATTATTATTATTATTATTATTATTATTATTATAATTATTATTATTATTATTATTATTATTATTAATATTATTATTATTATTATTATTATTATTATTATTATTATTATTATTATTATTATTATTATTATTATTATTATTATTATTATTATTATTTTCGTTGATATTTTAAATGATAATCACTATTAAAAATGTATTTTTAGATAAATATATGACTTACAGAAAACCAAGAAAAGAAAGTCGATTTATTTATAACAATATTAGAAAACCTTTTATTCGCCCAAGTTCTCGATCTGTAAGATTTTGTAGAAAAGTTCTGTAATGATAATTTTAAATTAGAGTATTCAATCTAGAATGATGGATCATATATCAACTGCTGGAGGAGGACGAGATACCGATGGATTTGTACGACGAGTATGCAGTTAAATATTTATTTGGTGATTTTAATTGTTTATCAACAGAAAAAGGATGAAGAATGTTTAAAATGCATGCTTAAGATTCCTCACAAAAATTGTGAATCAGTAAGTTCAAAAAAAATGCAAATTTTTTTATACCATCTACTTAAAAAAATTGCCAAAATTGATTACGATGAAATTTCTTATAGTAGTTTTAGTCATATCCCATTGATGCCTTGTTATTGTGGAACGCCTGCAGAGTCGACTGGTTTTATTTTGGAGAATATTAAAATTTATATTCACAAAGGCATTTTTATCCGTTTTGAGACATAATTAATGAAATACATAATATCAAAAAAATTATATTCAAAATGATAATAATAATAATAATAATTATTATTATTATTTTGTGTAATGATTGCAAAACAAGTGCAATATTTTAATATTTATTTATTAGCAATTATTATGTTTAATTGAATTAGCTTAATGCCAAATTTGCCATATATTCTAGTCTGTCAAACGACCGAATTAATCGAGATTTTCATTGTTTTTAAATCGCGTATCCCGGGGTCCCGAAGTCCCAAAGTCACAGGTTAAAAATCTTTAGATACCTACCAACGGTTAACTAGAAATTAAGCATGAACTATAATTTATAAATGAAATGTATATGTCTTGTGATTACTGTAGTCTGCAGAGATATCCAACGATTTACTCATCGATGTACTCTCTCTCTCTCTCTCTCTTTCTCTCTCTCTCTCTCACTAATTTTGGAGAACTGTATGGAAAATTTTATTATTCTTATTAATGTGTCTTATGCACACTTTCTAATGTTTTTTTTAATTAAGAATTTAAATGTTGATTCCTTTTGTTCCTAATAATAAATAATAAATATCAAAATTTATAAATTTTATTTTATTATTTAATAGAAATTAAGTGGTCTAATATTGTTGAATTATTTTTGGAGGGATGTCCCGGTTTGACTCGCAAGAAATCTGACAGCCCTACATATATTTACATTATATTTGAAATTAAACTCAACATTTCCAACAATTGCAATATAAAGATTTAACCCGAAAAAACTTGTATAGTGTAAAATTAAAATATTTATTTATAATCTAGAAATAACCTTTCTGTCTTCATCTTTTCTTGGCAAATATAATTCTATTAGACTCAACCCTTCACCCAAAACATTTTGAGAGATAATATTTAATTATTTGTTTTATTTTATATTAGAAAAGTATTATTATTTCAATAAACCATTAAATAGCAACGATAATTTTTTCATAAAAACATAAGAACACCGTGTTTTAAAATGATTTTTTGCAATATATTTCGACAACTCTGTTGTCATAATCAATCATTAAACCATATGTACCAAAAGTTTTACTTAGTGGGCCAAATTTTAAATTCCAAAATATCTGACCGACCAAAATACAATTCGTATTTGGCCTGAAGTCACTTGAACTGAACTTTTTTTTAATATAAAGGCAAAATATCTTTTAAAATTAAGATTTCCAATCTTACATTGGCGATTCATGAGCGGCATTTCAACAGTTCGAGGGCAGCACTTTGGGAACTCCTGCATTAAACAGTTTTAATAAAAAAATTATTTCTATAGGTTTATTAATAATTACATAACCATTTATGCGAGATCTAATAAAATTTATTAATATTTAATAAAATGAATGTGGTTAATGCATTATGTATGTTTATTTTTAGGTTAAATGATTTTAATAATACGTTAGTAATACCAACAGTACGTAAACAATAACTGTTTTGAAATCCTTAGATAAAACTTTAAAGTTATGATCGATTTCAACTTCCATGTCTTATTATGCTCAATAACATTACTGTTTCCTCTCAACCTGGCACGGTCTCAAACTCTTGAACAGAGATGACGGTTAGTCTGTCAAATATATCTGGCATTAAACCAATTACAATTACAAAGATCCGAATACATATATAACGGCGTACTGAACAAGGATTTCTTTTTTATATGATATATGATTTTTTTATATTTTTTATGAGTCAATTTTTATGAACCGAGGTTCAAAAAGTAAAATTCCATATTTTAAGAACTGCAGCAAACTATTTTTTTATTAACAATATATGAAAACAATTTAAATTTAATACCTAAATTTTTACAAAAATACAAATTCCGAAATATATTATATTTAAAGAAACATAAATATATAAAAAATTTCATCGATATTGATATAATATTTGAATAATAATATTATTTTATATAAATCAGGAAGAAGTTAATGAAAATAGAAAAATATGGGTTTGATAATAATTAAGTACTGCAATTCTGAATTCCGTGACATTTTATTAAGTATGTATTATAGTTACATAGATCATGTGCTCCGGTCTCTCTGATTACCCCTCTAATGATATTGTAATGGAATGAAATTTTAAATATTAATAAAAAATGGAAGCCACGGGTAAAATTGTTGAGAAACAGAGGTTTAGATTAAATAACATTATTTCGATTAGAAGATGTATGACAATAATTGTCAACGCATGCGCCAGTGTACTTGCAAATACTAGTTCTACTGTTTTTCTATTATAATGAAAATAATAATAAAATTTGATCATAATTTTTAGCATAAATATATTCGTGTCGGTGGAGGGTATCGTCACAGTTACTATTACGTCAGAATGTTACTGGAACAAATTGAGCTGAAAAAACAGAGAGATGAATTACTCCGACGCAGACTTGAAGCTATATCTGAAGGAAGTACTACTTCATTAAATTTTTATAAATAAATCATAAATTATCTCTTTATAATATTGTGAAAATTCTATTATAATTAAAAAAATAATAATAAATTCAGGCAACGCGGTAAATAGTGTGATTGTTTGATTATCATAAAATAAAATTTTAATTCCAAAAAATACCCTTTATTAAAAACACCCAATTTAGTTCAAGAAAATCATATATACAAAAAATCATTAAAACAATTGTGGACCTGGTGGGTAACGTTTTTTTACGGACCGCAAAGGGTTAAGTTGCCAGTATTGATAGTTGATTGTCAAATGAAAATATTTTGAAATTGCTATAGATTATAATTGTTACTAAGATTAACTATTTTGAATTGTTATAAAATATATCAGGGTAGGCCAACCTGTGGCTCGCGAGCCGCATGCGGCTCTTTGTAGATTTACTTGCGGCTCCTGATAAATGTACTTGATTCACCTTTTATTTTTCCATTATATTTAAGAATTATTGTCGTTGAGTATGTGTCTCAAAATGTCTTTTAAATTACTCATCACAAATATAAAGAATAAATGCCACGTTGTAACAAATTTTATTTTCGTCCAAGCTAAAAAAGAAATGAAATTTTAAACAATTATCAAAAGAAATAAAATGAATGAGTTTAATTTTCAAAAATTTTAATTCAATACACATGTTTTGTACTATTATTTATGTTTTCTAAAAATGTAATTCTTATAAAAAAATTTTTTATTATTTTTTTGCTTATCTTTTAAATACGTATGTTTTGCGGCTCGCGAAACATTTTGAATTTCGAAAAATGGCTCGAGCTATCGAGGAGCTTGGCCATCCCTGAAATATATCCATATTTTACAATTGCATTGGGTTCAAACTAAATTTTAGCATGCATATTTTTTTCTCAAAATCAAAAATAGACTGCGCTATATCAAAACCTCCATCGCGCTGTATAAGTTTTGCTACAATATGTTGACTGCGTTATATCGAAACAAAACTGTATAAGTACCGCGTTAATCGAGGGTTACCTGTTGTTTCAGCCGATTTTGTCGTTTTTTATCGCGTCTGTGTGCGCGTTATTGTAAGACATGTGTTCGTTTTGGTGTGCGCACACAGACGCGAGAAATAAGGAATTTTTATTTTAATGTATTTTATTGTTTTCTTTAATTAGAATTAGTTCTTGGTTGTTTAAAAGAGTTTTTTGGAGCGAATGGTTTAAATTTTTGAATTATTGAAGGAAAGTCAAAAGGAAATTAATGGAACATTTGTATTTGAACAGATCACTTAATGGTCATGATGGACCTATTATACAGATTGCAACTAACCCAATTTATCCAAACAGTCTTATTTCTGCATCAGATGATGGTCAATTTGCATTGTCTGGATCATGGGACGGAACTTTAATGTTATGGATTTTATCTGAAGAAAGACATTTATACACTTTAGAAAGATGTGATATTATCAATGAACTTATCTTCTCACCATACCTATATTGGCTATGTGCTGCAACTGGATCGTCTATCAAGATTTGGGATTTGGAAAATAAAGTTTCGGTTGGAGATTTGAAAGCTATGATTCAGTTCTAATTTTCTTTAAAATGTCGTTAAATTGCTCTGTTTCCAACGAAATTCCTGAAGTTCCAGTTCTTAATAGATCATCAGGACATGTTTACGAAAAAGGTTACTTGAAAAACACTTAATGACAAGTGATCTAGATCCCGCGGAAGTTAATGAAAATAAAAATTGTCTTTCTTGTGAGTTTAATCACCTGTAGTGAATAAGTTAATTCTCTCAATATATATTTATGCTATAATTACGATTTGTTTAAATGTATGAGTAAATTACTGTATAAAATAATATTTCATGCAAAAAAATTAAATTATTCTTTTTGTAAATAAAAATTAGATTATTCTTCAAAATTTACAAAGTTAAATAAAAAAGACCGTAACCTTAGCCTTATATTTCTTCCTCAAGGATAAATTCATTGCGTCATGTATTGGGAGCGCTTGCGAAAATTTTAATAAATGCAAATTTATTATTATGAAAAGGTTTTCAAACTAATACGAAACTTAACTGATGTAGTAATTTTTCCAAATCTTTATCTTTTTTTCGTTTGGTTTTTGATGATAAAAAAGAAAAACTTTGTAGCAATTTAAAACAATTTAATTTCAATTTTTAAAATTAAAAAATCAAATTGAAGTTTTTATCTCTTTTATTTTTTATTTTATATACCTGAGGCCCGAGTAGCTCTGAAAAGGATAGTTAGAGAAAGAAAACATTCTATTGGAATGATTACTACATCAGCTCAAATTAGTATTAGATTGAAAATAATTATTTTACAGTTCATTCATTCGTTATTTATCATTTACAATATCCTACTACCAAGAAACCGTGAATGATTATGTGATTTCGTTAAGAAACATTGGTTTTAAATTTAGATATTAGAAAGGTATCAGAATTTTTTTCATCTGTTTTCTTTTTTATTGATTTTTCATTAATTTTTATTTGGACAAAAGATTAAAAATTTGTGTTGCATAGCACTAAATTATTTTTTTGATCTTTTGTTAAAACGGAAATAAGTATAAGTGTTCTCAAATTAAAATAAAAATCTAATTTTAATGTTTTAATTTTTTTGAAAAATCACTTGAAAAAGTCAAGACCAAAAATTCGTGAATATAAAAAATCATCGATATATTTACTGATTCATAATTAAGTTTTTCAATAAATACAATGTCAATAAATACAAAGAAATCAGTGGTGAAAATTGAAAAAAGTTCTTATAATATATATATGTATAAATACATAATTTTTTTTCATATTTAATAGTTTCTTTATTCAGACACAAGAGCGATAAAAACATACATAAGGACGAAAAGTGGAAGACTAATAGAAAAGGTCATTTATGTTAGTGAAGAAGATTTCATAGCTATCAATAATTCATTGGCAAGAGGTGAAGACATAAACAAACTTTTCCAAAAATATCTTACAAAAGACGAATTAAAGAATTTAGATTCCTTTGACAAAGATGAAAATGTTGCCTTAAAAACTTATATTAGAACTAAAAGTGGGCGGTTGATTGAAAAAGTCATTTATATTTCCAAAAAGGATTTTGATGCTATTCAAAGAGGAGATTTAGATAGTAATGCATTATTAAGAAAAAGATTGGGATTAAAAAGTGGAGACAAACTTGAAGGATGGACCGAATCAAAAAGGAGAACTATTACAACGAAAATTCGAACTAAGAGTGGTAGAATTATTGAAAAAATAATAATGATTTCGGAAGAAGACTATGAAAAGTTACAAAAGGGAGGAAATTTAAAGGATATCATTTCAAAATATATGAAAAATGATCAAGATCTCGATGTCATAGATTGGAAGAAAGCACCTAAACCCGCTATGAAAGTTGTAAAAACTTTCATTCGAACTAAAAGTGGGCGATTAGTCGAAAAAACGATTTTAATGACAGAGGAAGAATATAAAGAATTTCTTAATTCTAAGGGAGATCCTAATTTTTTAAAAAAATATTTGAATTTAAAAGAAAACGAAACTATTGAAGGCTGGGAAAAGTCATCTACAGTCTATGGGGGTTCTGATGACGAAGAACTTGTTAAAGGTTGAATTAATAATATTTTACATGACTAAATGACGTTTGCTTTTCTTAGCAAAAGGTGGTCAAATACTCAAAGACAAAGATGGCAATGAATATGAAGTTGTAGTTGATCCTATAACGGGAAAGAAGTACAAAAAGTAAGTTCGATTTATTTTGAAAATTCTGTTTAATAAATGTTGAGCTTAATAATATTTTATTATTTTTCAATTTCTATAAATGTCAAATCAAACTCTCTCATTGTAAAAGTGAGCTTTTCGAATTCCGGGTCAAGTCGTGCTACACTGTGATCTGCGTCAGTACATCTTGAACCGTTTGAAAGGCATTTATGGTAATGCAGTTTCAATTTGGTATCATTAGGTGGTTAATGACTAAAAATATTGATAGTCTGTATGAAAATTTGACCAAAAAGAGGAACTTTTACAACTTACGAAATAATGACACATCTAATACAATGAATACACATGAATACTATGTCCAATTGTAACGTTTTCCCATCCATGACTCCTATAGCCTAAACTTCTTAATCAATACAAATTTGTGACTCTTTCTATTTAGTTTTGATCTTGTGCCAAAAGAACTTTCTTTTTTCCAGCAAACCAAAATGGTTCATTTATGTAAAAATTACCAAGATTTTGCAGAAAAACATAAATCGTAGTTGACATCAAAATACAATAAAAAAATGATAAATTCTTAAACTTTCTTAATTTGACATTTTATGTATTAGATAAATTCCATTATGATATAAGCTTACAATTTGTCATAGTTTTGACTGTTCGACTAAAACATATATTTTGGCATTCTTACATACAAACGCAATTCTCTTCAATTGTTATTTTCAATGATTTTGGCCTTATTTTCTTTCAATTTTGGATGTAAAAAACCGGCGTAAAATCACGTGGTGTATTGACACAATTTATAATAACAGTTGCTACTTAGCCATACATGCATGTAATATCTGCATATAATAGCATAACTATGCATAACTATGCCAACATCAACAATAGTTACTGACGTAAGGGACTTACGTACAACAGTAATTATATATGTAGATAACATTTATTAAAATATTTATAGAAACAATATTTCACGATATTCTGTTATAATATTAAATGGATAATAAATATAAAATAATAGTTGCAATTGATCAACAAAAGTTCCGTATGTTCGTAAACCGATAATTATAAATGCTGATTATTATTAAATAAACAAATAAATATTCGTACAAATCAAGATATTGAAAAAATATATATTGAACAAACACTTGAAAAAATAGTTCCAAAATTTTGTGCTCAATAAGAAAAAAAATATTGATCAATAATCTGAAAATCTATAAAAAAGGTAATTCAAATTATCGACTTGTGGATACTTTACTTCTAGACATTTACTGTTTGACTTGAAATTTGGCACTTTTAGTTTTTTCGACTTTTTCAGTGTATATAGCTTTTCTACATCTTTTCATTGCCAAATTCAAAGTTAAAACCTTCCTAGAAACCAACTATTGTACCAAAAACTTCCTAAATGTCCAATCGTACTTGTGAGATTTCTTTTAATCTAATTTAATATCCATGGTTTTGTGAACAAAAATCCTTTAAGGCTTTTCACCATGGATGGATCACATCTGTAACATAGCTACTTTCAAGGGTTAATTATTTGACCTCAAACCATGATTTAATGATTTAATTGTGTCTTTCTAAAGATCCATCTAAAAATATTTCTTGAAATAATTTACTGACTACATTTATAAAACGGATGTTGTCATCTGTAAGTTTCACTCATCACTAACTGCGGTTACAGATAATAAACTCTGATATCTCGAATGTCCGACAGAAATTTGTCGCCCCTCGGAAAGGGCTAATTGGGTACAGTCGACCCTCTTGTCACTCCTGTCAGTCGTTACAGGGTTTAAATGTATAATATTTAGAATATTCAGAAAAGTTCTATTTGAGAACTGTTTAGAGCTAATACAAAATGTTTTATAATGTTTTGATAGACAGGCTATATTGAAATATTAAATTTGTTTATAATAAAAGAAAAAATTTAATAATTTTTTTTGCAGATTAGTAAAAAAGGCCGATGACGCCGTGGTTTTCAGGACGGCAGATGGTCGAATTATTACGGAAAAAGACATCAAAAAAAGAAAAAATTATAAAGAAGGGAGACGTGATTCGAAAAGTGACAGTGAATATAGGTAATAAATTTTATTATGCAATTTTATGTAATATATTCAATAAAAATAATGACATAATCATTGAAATGTGTACTATTCATGGGGACTCTCAACTCAGATCTTTTAATTTATTTCTCATTTAGTTAAAGTAGACAGGCGTAAGACTTCTTTCTGAAATTTTGACCTGAACGTCGGGAGAAAATAATTTTACGAAATTAAATCTACTCATGGATGACACTGGAATTTGGCCCTTCCATGTTTTTATAATAGAACTTTTAAATAATGAATTAAATCAATTTTTAATGAATAATTGCGTAGAGAAACAAAGAAAGAGAAAGATGGCATTTTATGAGACCTGAATACTCTATACACTAAACGTCTTTGGTGTTTTATGATATCTCAGAAACTTATGAAGCGATCCCAAGTAAAGAAAAAAACAAATATAGATTTAACTAATCACAAGTGACGAAGAAAAGAAAAAAGTCGCCATAGGTCTGACAATAGACGTTTACCCAAAGCCTGCTAAAAATAACTTGCATTTTTAAAACCTAATAAAATGTTAATAAAAAATTTTTAAATTAAAAAAAATTTAACAGATTATCTGGAATATTGAGATTAATTATCAATAATATTGTTGAATATTTTGTAGTTAGTCAGGGGTTGTTAACTTCCAATTACTTATCTGAATCCGAGAATGTTATTTAATAACGACAATAACAAATCCCAACGACGTAAAACTTTATTGATTATCACAATTGATTACAACGAATTCAACGTACCAATTTCAACATACCTCCGATGTTTCAAATGCTTATTACAACCCTCCGGGAAGAATAGCACAACAATAACAATCCACTAAGAACACGGCCACTTGATTACTGCTGGTAATGGGCAATTCTCAAAATTGATCTGGTTGCTTTTAACTTGACTTGAGTTTCTCAACTACTTCTGGATTCACTAATTCAATACGCAACTGTTTTCCGATTCTCAACACGTATTTTTACACTCTTGGTAAATTAAAATTTCTTTCTAACAAATTTTCTCTCTTTTCGTCCCAATTTTTATCTCTTTCTGTTAATTTGTGTTCGGTTTTTATACTTTTCCATCTGATGGTACTTATTGATAATACATTCTTTTTTTCTCGCTTTTTCCAATTGGAATTCCGTAATCTCTGACCGCTATAGAGATATATTCATTTTTTACAATCTCGTATCTCTTTCCTCCTTTTCCTCTTTATCTCAAATAGGCCATCGAGAAAACAAGCCAATCCAAATTTTATTTTGCTTTCTGTTTTGCTTATTTTGCACCTGTACTTATTAATTAAGAATGACCTTTTATTTAATTGTTTGTTTTTATTGATTTTCTTCTGTTTCCTTCTCAATTTTCAACATCTCTCCTCCACTTCTGTTTTGACGAGTTCCAGAAAAATATCCCATTCATTCATAATCAGTTCCCCAAATCATTTTACGCCTTTAAATGATTATTTTTATTTTGTAATTTATGTATCATAAACAATATAATAAAATAGAATTTAAATCCTTTTATAGTATTTCTGGTATTGTCGGTATTGCAACCCTTAATAGTACTACTATTCAATATCCTACTTTTGTGTAGTAGAATTTTGTTTCATATGAAACATTTTTAACACAAAAAAAGAGATAAATTGAAGGAAGATTCAATGCGTTAGTCAATATATCAGATCATTGGGGGTGAAGTTTGGTGCTTGCTAGAAGCAAGGTTTGATCATTAAATTGTGTTGTCGTTGTTGCATTTTTGTTTAAGTTTTCTGAATTAGTTAAAGTAGTTAAATAGTTTAAATAAATAAATCACTAATATCCTGTAAAATTATGTTTCACTATTTTTGAGCTATTCTCAAAGAATGTTTTCCGCCCGCGTGTCTTTCTCAGGGAAAATGGTCAGCACATCCTTTCATTGTGAGGAAAGCAATACAAATGAAGTTTATGAAAAATTGTCATTTGCATTGAATTAGTCAATTAATTGATAAAATTAAAGTGGTATTTTAAATAATTAATTTGATGTCCATTATCAATATTGGGACACGGATTAAATTGGCTTGCACTGACAATTCTTCAGTCTCTTTTCTGTCTAATCAATTTCATTTCACTTTTCTTTCATATAAATAATGATTACCGTTTTCATTCGCTCAGATTTTGATTTATCCTTTAAGTTTCACAATGTAATTTTAAAAAGGATAAATGAATTATTTTAAAGTCACCAAAGTTGTATTTTTTTGTAAAATCTGCAAAAGAGAATTCAGTACCCATCGCTCTAATTGTTTGTATTCTGTTTCTAGTTACAAATCCTTTATCAGTGCGGGAGGAACTAGGCATGTTCGCAGAAAGAAAAAGAACGCGGATAACACTCGAGGAGACAGTGAATCTTATCATAGCAGCCAAGACGAAGGTGGTAAAGCTCGAAGACGAAATCGTCGTAGAAAATTAAAACACGGTCCTGACAGTGCTCATTCATATCAGAGTGTCGTCAGTGTTGGAGGAACTCGTCGCGTTCGTCGACGAAGAAAGCACGCGGATGGAACTTATTCAGGGAGTGAATCATACCACAGTGAAGATAGTGAAATATTCAAAGCAGCCGAAAAAACAATTAAAGAACAGAAAAATCTATTGAAAAACAAAGCCGGAAATGATAGTGATGATTCATATTTCAGTGAAGTGAGTGCCGGTGGAACGAGAAGGATAATGAAAAGGAAACGAATTAGGAATGAGCTTGGTGCTGGTGTTGGCTATGGTACTAAAATCGAAGTTGACAGTACAGGTATGCAGCATATTATTTGAATCTATTTTTAATAATAAAGCCATAAATTTTAAAATTAAAATTAAATCAAAATATATTTACAAATTATTATTTTTTCTATATTTTCTAACCCATTACCCAAGAAATTTTATGGATATGAAAATTATATTCACTTGAGAAAAGGCAGTGCCGAAAATTTGTGAATATCAAAAACATCGATATATTTACTGATTCACAGTCAAGCTTTGTTAGTAAATACAATGTCAATTGAAATTCAATCAGTGGTGTATGTATTGCCAAAATACTTGTAGTAAAAACTGTAAGTTTAAATTCCAAAAAATATTATTGAATTCTAAAAATCATTGTTTACATTTATTTTAATATTTTCTTTGGAGTTTTTTATTCTTATTGAACGAATTAAAATATATATATATATATCCGTAAGTAGCTTATTCCCAGGTTTTGTGATATCAATTCAATAGTTTATTATTTCTTAGTTTAATAATGAAAATATTTCTAAAAAAAGTACAAAGGTGATTCAACGACGTCAAAAAAGCGCAAATATTATGAAGATTACATTAAATACGGGTTTGTTCTTTCTAAAAAAAAGATGACTCATATCCTTTCTGTCTAATTTGTCATTCAACTCTGGCAAACCGGTCAATGTTTTTCTAACTTTTTCAAAAAGAATTTAATTAAATGTTTTTGGTAACGCTTTCAATTGCGAAAAAATAAATTGGCGTATCGCGAAAAAATTACTTAGGTGTGTCGCGATTTGAAAAATTGAAGCATATTAATGATTTTACTGATGATCTATTTTAATATTTTAATTTTAAAAATTATACGTTGTACAGATTTGCTACTAAGTATTCTATTTATGAATTCATTCTCTGAATTTGATGTTCAAACTTTGAATAATACATGAATCCCCAGTATCGTAGCAATGCATTGGGTAGGCTGTACAGATCACAAAGGTCTAGGCGTATAAAAGGGCTCCCGTAGTCTAAAAAAATATGTTAATTGTTTCGCATATAGTTTTTACAATATATATCAAGAATTTAAGTTTTTGTATTTTAATTCTTGACCTTTTTGTTTGACTCCAGAAACCTTGCTAAGCCAATGTATAAACCATGTCGTTATTAATTAATTGGCCATGTTAAAATTTAAATCCTAAGATTTAGGAATTTGTTATTCTGAAATGATGGTTGTACGGTGTTAAAAGAATCTAGAATAAATAAAATACTTCAATGGCAAAATTCTCGTTTTCCAGAACGGTTATATTCTTTTCCAAACATTATATTCCCTTTATTTCTTATTTTATATTTTACTCTGTTGGGTCTCCTTGTCAACTGTGGTCTGTGACACTATTGTTAATATTTGAATTCAACAACAAAATTTACAAAATATATATTTTTAAATTTCTTTAAAAATAAAATATATTTTAAAAATAAATTTAAAATTTTTTATTGGAAATTTCTCTGAAATTTACACATATTTAAGGGAAACCAATCAGAGATAAGAACGGTAAAAAAAGAAGAAACCACGATTCTGATAGTGATTACTCCTATTTCAGTGACGTAAGTGTCGGTGGTACTCATTATCAAAAACGAAAACAAAAAATCCGTGACAAAGCTGGCAAAGTAATTGGCTATAAAAAAGCGGAAGATTATAGTTCAGGTAATCTTTTAGAATTTATGAAAAGGAAGTAAAACTAAAATTTATTCCGCCGTATGTCTTCGTGTTCACTATGAAATGGTTCATTAACAAATTATTCTGAAAGTAATTTTCTATGAATAGTTGAACGAGTTTTAACACCAAAACAAAGTTTAAAAGACTTCAAAATCATTCAAGATAGGGAAATTTATTTTGTTGGGTTTTAAACAGAAAAAAATAAAATAATTACTCAGATTCAACCAACAAATAATATTCAAAAATTTTCACCTTTTCGTTTACTTACATGTTTCTAATGATTTCCTTCCAATTATGTTTTAACATTTCTTTTATCAAATTTCTTTTTCTTTTTGACTTTCTTGAGTTTAATCCTAATTCTTCGAATTTTCGCTCATTTTATATAATACTAGCTATTTGTTTTACGACTCCCTTAAACGGCAGTTCTGTAATTCCCCTATTCATCTCTTTAATCATCACTAACCCAATTAAGTGATCAATTATTCCGCTTCTATTACTCTTGTTTTAACCTTCTTGTACAAAATTTCCTTTTACCATATTGTTCCGATATACTCAATTATTAACCTTCCCATTTGTTTATTTTCAAACTTTTCATAATTTTCCAGAAATTTTTCATACTCATGTCGCGATCTTTTTCATTAAGTTCTTATTCCCACAATTTCATTCCTTTATATCAAATTTTTAAGAATTTATTTAAATAAAAACCTAATAACACAATAAATAAGATAGTTAAATTCTAATTTTGTAATAATATAAATAATACTCGAGTATGATATAATATAATATATTTTGTTATAATATAAAAAACTATGAACTCAATTTATTTCAATTTATAATCATATATATTTGAGCGATCAAAGTTCAAGAAATCTGTGATTGGCCAGCATATTTTGTCTGCGTAAAATTTTGACCAATTACAATTTTCGAATTACAATTACAACATATCGAGCATTTTAAAAACGAAAAATATTATTTTTCATAATCAATAAATAAAACTTCAATTATTAAATTTAATAAAATCATTTAATTGTTTATTTAAATAGTTGAATTATTATTTAAGAACAACCTAATCCAGCGCTGACAAACCCATGGCACGCGAAACGGTTTTGCGTGGCTCGTTATGCTCTTGCGATAAAATACATTTGAGTTAAGTTTAGTAAATTGAAAACATTGAAATCGCAATTATGCACTTCAGCATGATTTATTGTAAAAATATTTTACACACCTTTCACTACGAGTCGGACAATAGGTCTATTGAAGATGTCAGAATATAATATTACTTATTATTGAATTTATAAATTATTTTCTATTATTCTTTCGCTAGATGAGGATGGTGTTGAGAGTAATTTTGTAGCATAAGATCGCGCGGATTTGAATGAGATCTCGCGACAGTCTACCGTCTATAGACTCTATACGATGACCGGAATTATTTAATGTAGGATATTATTTTAGTATAAGTCGTAGCAGTAAATTCCAGTTCTCAAAAATTAGAATTCAAATTTTCGACTTTGTAAAGTAGATATTTTAAATTCTACAATTCGAGAACTAGAATTTACTGCTACAGCTTATACAAAAATAATATCCAACATTGAAACTTCCCGGCCACCGTATTGTATGACATAATTATTATTAAAAGATAATTTTCATTTTATAAATATTTGAATAATTAATAATAATAATTTTGTAAAATAAAATGTCGTGTTCAAAGCCGAAAAAAACAAACTTTCAGATGAAGGAAGTGGCAGGGATTTCCAAAATAAGGCATTGTGTACCATGTGTTCTGAAGGCGTTGTTTGTCGAAAATCATCAGTTAAACGTCACTATGAAAGTAATCATAAGTGGCTTCTTGCCAAAAGCTAAGATGAACAAAAAAAGTATATATCGCGCCAGTTAAATATGTAAATTAACAATCCGGTTTTTTTGTAAAGTTTGTTAAAAGTACATGTAACTTTGTGTCTCCAAGTTTTGAAGTTTCAAAAATAATAGCCAGGCATGGAAAGCCCTTCAGTGATGGTGATTACATCAAAGAATCTTGGCTAGAATGTGCACCGTATTTGTTTAAAGATTTTCAAAATAAAGACAAAATTCTCCAGCGAATAAAAGATCTACCAATTAGTCGGAATACAGTAAAAGAGAGAATAATTAACTTGAATTCAAATATTGAAAATCAATTAAAAGAAGATATTAAGTTATGTCAGGCCTTTTCTATTTGCCTGGACGAGAGCACTGATGTAACTTCGTCAGCTCGATTAGCCATCATTGCTAGATATCCGAAAGACAACGAAATGCGTGAGGAACTCATAAAGTTAACAAATTTATTTGGAACAACAACGGGTGCAGTAGTATGCCAAAAATTAGTGGATGAACTGAAAAATGCAGATTTAGATATACAAAAAATAGTCTCAGTAACTTCTGATAATGCACCAATAATAAAATATTCTCCAGATATTAAACTTCTATCATCTGCAATACAAAAGCAAAAATCACATTGATTTTACCAAGTCACCAAATCACATTAAATGTCTTCTTATTTAGACAATTGTATAAGAATTTTGGTGTGTTTTGTCATTTAAATTATATCACTTTTAATTGGATTTTAATTTGTTTTTAATTGCACAGTATAACGCACATTAACCAAAAAAATTATTGGCATGCGAGAATGTTTTTGTTTTTAAAAATTAAAACATTGGCACACGATCTGAAAAAGGTTCGCCAGCGCTGACCTAATCAAATTCTTTTAAATTCTTTTAATTCTATTCGATAATAATTGTAATAAAAATAATTTTATGAATTATTTATAAAAAATATAGAGAATATTTGAATGAATAGTAAATAATATTTTATAATAAAAATAAAATTAACTGCAAGAATTTCCTATGATTATAAGACGACTCGGGTCAAAAAACATCGGAATATATTTAGTTGTAGAAATATTAAAAGAAAAATTAAAAATCAAACATAACAATTTTTAACAAATTTGTACGGTTTTTATATAATAAAATAATTTTTGTAAGAAAAATTCTAAAAGTATGGTAATTGTTGGCTATTAAATTGAAATAATAACACGTAATTTATAGCGTAAATTTTAATTGCAAATTCAATTATGGTATTCAAAACTCAGAAAGCGTAATAAAAACAACTCGTTATATTATGCTATTAATTTAAATGAAATATAAAATATACAAGTTTATTTTAATAATACGAAAACGCCAATCAAACATTCTTTTCACGATATATTTCGACAGTTTTCCTGTCATCATCAGGTGGGATATAATAACTATATGAATATTAATATGCAGAATGCAGTGAATACTTGTGTTTTAAATATTTTTAAATAATTTTTTGTATATTGTATTGGATAATGTATCTGAATAATGTATTGATTGTTGTTTGTTAAATTAAATAATTAATAAAAAAATTTTTAAAATATTAAATTAAATTATAAATGCTAAAAAATATTAAAAATAATATATTATTTAAATTATAATTTTTAAAAATGTTTTTATTAAATAAAAATTTTTTTATATAATTAATAAAATTAATAAATTTGTTTAAAATTCTTAATTTATATAGTTATTATATCCCACCTGATGATGACAGGAAAACTGTCAAAGTATATCGTGAAAAGAATGTTTGATTGGCGTTTTCTTATAATTAAATCATAGCCATGTATTTTTATTTATTTAAATATTTGACTTTTTTTAACTGAAATTATTTAATTCTGATTTTAATCGCTTACAAATAAAGAGTAAAAAAATTAAATGTTAATTTGTTTAAATTGTCTATATGTTAGGTTCAATGGGTAGGTACTCGAACTAACACAATCGTAAATCTGACTCCACAAATATTAGTTATAACACGTGTAGGTAGTTTGTATATAGATTTTACTTATATTTTACTTATATTTTTACCTTTACTGCAACAATTAGCAGCAACTAATAAGCATACGCCGATAATGAAGAAGGGGTTTGGTCACTATTTTTTTGAGATTCCAAGTGTCATAGTTGAGCAGTTTGAAGGAAGAATTTAAGGGAAAAGACGAAGTGTGGCTCGAAAAAGTGTCATCCCACAAACCGATCGTCACACTGAGCTTTAATTTGCTTATACATATTCTCCGAACTTTGGTCATCAATTTCATCTTTTCAGATAGTTGATGCTGTCAATTATCCCAAAATTGCGCTTAAGATGGATATAAACTTAATTATTACTGATTTTTTAAGATCCAAAGATAAAAAAAATTAACTCTTTTGAATTTTTATGCTCATGTTCTTTACAGCTTTTTTAATCTATGGTACTGAGTACCCTAATGATAGTCATAGATATATATTAGAAGAGTTCCAAATAGCGTATGAAACTAAGAATTTATAGGAAATAAAGTTCTTGTGGATTTTAAAAGCAAATATGAGAAAGATTGTAGAATAAACATCAATTTTTATTTAATATTTTGTATTATATTTAATAAATATCATTCTATTTGGTAATTTCTTGGTAATCATGGAATATACGTTGCCATCTTTATTTCAAAAATAATTTTAAATTGTAATTGGTTTAATTTTTTTAATATTTTGTGATTGAATTTTATTTTTTTATATTTTTTCAGATTCTGAATCAAGGTAAATTATTATTTGTATTTTTTTAATTATAATTTTAAATATTGTACTTAAATATTTGGTAAATATTTGGAATTTATTGATATACAATAATATGAAAATGAAAGAAAAGAAATTGAATATATTTGACCAATGGTGAATATTTTATTTAAAAAATAACGTAATGTATTTAAATAATGTGTAAAATTGAAAGTAAAAAGTAATTACTTACATTTTGTCAGCAATTCATATTCTTCCTTTTTATTTTTCTTGATTTAATGCATTAAATATCTGATATCTATTTTCACCATAGAATTATGTCTGATTAGATATTAAATTTCATGTTTTTACTTCGCTGATGTTTGTATGTTTGTATTTGCCAGCCAAATTTTGTGAGGTCAAATTAACCTACTTCATGTGGTCGTATTGAACTGAAATTTTTTGTAGATTAGTTGTCGAGAACACTGCATGCTCTCAAAATTTCAGATAGATCCGATCACTGAAAGTGAATTAATTTAAAAATAAGTTAGTTAATTTTAAATCTAGTGTGATTTCCTTATTTCAATATAAATTCTTATCTATTTATTAACTTCGAATTAAAGAGATAACGTAACTATATCTAAAATATGTTATATAAGTTTTGCTGGGTTTTATTTTTCAAGTCAGTTCTTTCTGACTCCTCGTGTTCTAATTTAAACAAATAAATCGAAATGCAACACATAATAACTATTCAATTTCAATCAAATTACAATTTTTGACTATATTTGCAACTTTCACTCAATATAATTATTACTCGATAACATAGATAACCCAATGAGAATTTAAACGAGAATTAAACCTTTTTTTCAATTATTATATTTCGTTCTCCTTACACTGATTCCTGATTCTCTGAGCTTCTCTTTGTTTCTTCGACCAACTGGCGGCTTGTCTGTTTCTGAGCTCTCTTTTTATATTGTTTCTGAGAGGGCAATTATCTACAGAATTGCAATTAGTTATCTCCCGACAATGCTAGGTAAACATTTAGGGGTTTCCAAATTATTTTAATTTGTTTATCTTAGATTGGCACTCGGAATATTTTCTCTCTTATCTGATCTATCGGGTCTCACTGCGCATTTTCCTTCAGCGCTCGGGTTACCAGTGGGCTTGTGCTTCCCATTGCCTAATTTGTTTTTGGCATTAACTTCTTCGTGAACCCCTTATTAAATTTTAATTATAATTTCTGAATTCGTCTATCAATTTGGCGTTCAACAATACCCGATACCCCCATTCAATATTGATTTTTGAGTTTTTGTACTTTTTAATTAATTTTGCACTTTTATTAATTTTTCCTATATTTGTTACGCCTTCCTTTTATACATAAAGAAAATTTTTGTGCTAGCCCCAACAGGTACTTAAAGTGCAAAATAGTATGAACAATTTTAGTTTTGAGTGAAATTAAGAGAGTTAAAGAGAGTTTCACAAAACCATGTTTTTTATGGTTGATTTTTTTAATTAAAAAAATATTGTTCAGTTGTCTTTTTTTGTCATTTAACTTCAATTATGTAAAATAAAAAAAAGTGGTAAGAGAAAATTATAAATATAATTATTGAAATTTCTTCGTTCCAGTTATATAACAGTTAGTGATGGGAAAGGTGGAAAAATCAAAGTACCTAATCCAAATAAAAAAGACAGAAAGATTTCAAAAGTATTTTCCGATGCAACTACCGACTCAGATATTGTAAATGAACTGATGAAAAATATGACAGAAGAAGAGAAAATAAGATATTTAGCAGATCGAGCTGAACGAGCAAAAGAGCGAGAACAAAATCGCAAAGAAAAGTACGGGGCCAAATATCAAAAAATGAAGAAATTACATGAAAAGTAAAATTATATTTTCGACTTGATTTCAAATTTATGAATTTTAGATATAAGAAATTAGAAAAGCAACGAAAGTTTTCACCAGTTTTTTCTGATGCTACTACTGATTCTGAAATCGTTCGAGAAAAGATGAAAAATATGACTGAAGAGGAAAAAATCAAATATCTAGCCGATCGAGAGCAAAGAGCTACTGAACGAGAACAAAAAAGAAAAGAAAAATATGGTGAGAAGTATGAAGAAATGAAAAATGAATACGAAAAGTAAAAATTAACAAAATTTAACTATAAAATTTGAAAATTGTTTAGAAAAAAAGAAGTGTATAAAGGAAAATGGGAAAAAGCAAAAAAAGAACTCATTGAAAAAAAGTAATTTTAGCATTCACGTCAATTCCAAACTTACCCTGACATTAGGTTAGCAAGAGATAAAAAATTCGCTAAATTCGCTGAAGATGATGCTGATATCGATAGTGATGGAGAAAATATAAGTGGAAAGAAAAAGAAAAATATCAGGAAAGGCAGTAAAGACTCGCTGCTAGAAGTAGTAAGTTAGATATGGGGTTCCAAACCTGATCCATATAGGTTTTCATAGAACAAAGAAAAAAACAAACTTTTAAAAAAGAGAGACCCCATAAACTGGCGGAGGGCCATGAAATATTTCAAAATAAAATAAGCCATTCGTCGGTAAAATTTTATACTCTAAAACTCGAATTAATCCCTCCTCCCGAAATAATTCCCCATCGAGAATTATCGTTATTTGAATAAATATTAAAAAAGTTCATAAATTTTCTAAATTGCAGAACTATACTATTTTTGGGTTTTGTTTGAATATTATTAAAATTTAAATATCCATTTATGGCAAATAAGAAATATAAAAACAAGCATAAGTTAAATACAATTGCTAGTTATCGACTTAATGGAAATATCTCATAAGTAGCTACAAGATTTGGTATTGATAGACATACGCTGAGAGAATCAATTATTCAAGAAAGTGAAATTAAGCAATCAGATTCAAAAAAGTTTAGACTTCAAGGAAGAGGAAGAAAATTGAAGTTTGAGGATTTGGACAGTTTGTTATACGCATGAGTTATTGATGAGCGACTAGAACGAAAGCGCGTGTTTCGCTCAATGATTATTAAAAAGCCTCAAGAAATGTCAGTTGAAGTAAATCCCAGTTCCAAATGGACCCCAACAAACGGATAGCTAGATATAGAGGCATTTAATTTTTAAACCACATTAAAAAATCATTTCGAAATTTAATTTAATTTTTTATAATACGCTCCTGTCATCCATAAATAGGCTTTTTAATAAATCTTCTCGTACTGTTTTGATTGGAAATAATGCCATTTCTGAGAAGACGTATACATGAAACTAAATATTTGATTTAAGACCTACAGTTATCGTTATGAATTTACTGCATTGCAAATAAATATTCCAAACCCTAAAAATTTGGGGGTCACAAAATTTATCGAATTTTCAAAAAGGGCCGTAATCAGAAAAAATTAAAAACCGCTGAGTTAGACAATCATATTTCAATAGTTTGATGGTAATTTTTATTGCACAGATTCGGGATAAAGATGGAAATATTATCAAACGAATTAAAAAAGACAAAGATGGGAATGTAATTGAGATTGAATATGGTAATGAAATTACTTGATGAAATTTTTTCATGTTGACTTAATAGATAAGGATGGGAATGTCATTAGTACGAAAGTTAAAAAGAAAGCTGGAAAGAATGATGAAGACGACGATGATGGAGATATTTTTGAAATTGGGCCCGATGGAAAAATCAGACTCAAAGCTGGTAAAACAAAAATAGATTTGAAGAACATTTCAAAAGACGATTTGCTGAAACTTGGTATTGATCCTAATTTGTCTAAAGCCGAACAGCTTCGAATATTAAAGGTATGGCATGATTATTATTTTTGTTTATGACTTTCATTTAAGGAAATGTTTGGAGATAACATTGAAGTTGTTTACAATAAGAAAAAAATTGGTACCAAAAATGCAGAAGACTATGGCAGCGATGCCCATACAACCGATCTAGCTGAAAATAGTGATATAGATATTGATACAGGTTCGTAGTAGTAATTTTTATAATAATAAATGTATAATAAAATATAAATTCGTTATGGTGTTTCAATGGATTTCCCTTTGGTAACTACACCACCCTATATTTCTTTTAAATTTAGAGATTAGGATTTTGCATATTCATTTTTAAATCCAATTGTGTATAAACGGTATATTAACAATATTAACAATTACGAACATACTTTTTTGAATAAAATGAACAATCTGCGTGACAATTTGCGTTCAAAGAAAACAATTCTTTGACTGCTTTTTAAAACTGTCAATGAAAGAAGTAAGTAGAAAATCAAAAAATAAATTTCTCATAATAGATTTTTTGTATTTCGATAGTTGTCGTGATAGGGTTGACTTTTTGGTTATGACCTTTACCCTCATCATTTGTCAAAACTGTGAAAAGCATAAAAGAAATTGGTGGAATTATTGAGGAATAATGGGTATTGTGCTCTGTTACATGTACTTGCAAAAATACAAAAATTTAATTCAATTTAATTTTTTAAAAATTTAATAAACATAAAAAATATTATAAGAACTTTTTATTTCCAATTTCACCACTGATTTTTTTTTCATTGTATTTATTAAAAATCTTGAAGACTATGAATCAGTAAATATATCAAAAACATCGATACATTTACTGATTCATAGTCTTTAAGCTTTTTAATAAATAAAAAATATTTTTATTAAGCATTTTCACTGGAATGACGTAAATAGAACTTTATGTGATCTTTGCTAAGTTTGACGTTTTATCAACAAGTTATATATTAGATAGCACCCGGCATACTTATACAAGTTAGAATAACTTGCCAATTATGGATTTAACACGCGGCATGTTAGTAGTGAGGGGTTTTTTTAATGCAATAGTTGTCATATTTGGTATTTAATATTTTTAATTCATCATTAATAAATGTTCCTTAATTGTGCATTCAATTTATTTTAATAAATTACCTTAAATCCTGGACTAAAGGTCGCACCTTTATACAAGCTTCGTCCCAGTCTTTCAGTAAAATAATAAATTGGATCAACACAATTATGAGGTGTTTTCAGCTGAGAATTAAATATTTCAATGATTTATCAAAATAATTTTAAATTGTAAATAATTGACTATTAACCCTTTTATACGGAGTGTACAATATATTGTACACAGTTTTTTTGCTGAATATCTGTTGTACCCTTTAAAAATATATTGTGAGAAGTACTTTTTAAGAAAATTGAAATTTGTTCTAGTACATTTTAATAATTTTGGCGCCAAATAGTGACATTTTCAGTATTTTTCAGTTGATTTTGTGAAGAGCACACGCAAAAAGAAAAATTAATTCCCGAATGAAAGGGTTAAAATAACTTTTAAATAATTTTTAAATTGGATTTTTTAAGTTGAAATTTTTGAATTAAAAATTAAAATAGCTTTTTAAAAAAGAAGTTTTATTAATGAAAAATTTTTAATTAAATATATTTTAAATATTGAAATTTTAATAAATGGTTTTGAAAATATTTTATTCAACGCTGAAAATTTGTTTAAAATTGTGCAATATGTCATATAATAAATACTTGGAATTATGTCGTTAACTTTTGAACCGGATTTAAAAAATAATTTAGAAGATGTGTTAGCAGCTTCTAATAATAAATATTATTTGATTTTGGAATAGTTCATTATTAATGGTTTCTCCAGATTATTTGGATAATTTATTATATTATTTTATCAGTTGGATTCTTTTAGAAAACAATTAACCTTTGAATAGGCGCACTATTGTAAGATTTAGGAAAAATTTTTGTTTTTTCCAATTAAGATATTTTCTGTAACATTTAATGTTTTTGTTTTGGAAGTTATATTTTAGTTATTTGCAAATACTAATATATTGGAATAATTCTAATGAAATTTAATTTGTTCATTAACATTCATTAACTATTTCAGAAAAATTCAGAAAAAGTTTGTTGTATAAAAATACGGTAAGTAGTAAAAAATTTTACTCGCCCGCTCAAAGGTTAATTTGCACTCTTTAATAATTCTTACTTATTATTTTTTTTTATTAATGACTGTTTCATATCCCTCCTTTATATATTAATATATTTTAATATTCTTTTAAATAAAAAGGAGAATTTCAAAATTCAGACGAGAAAAGTAAGATCACTGCATGTTCCTCTCTGTTTTTTCACTTTTATATAGAATCTTTTTTAAAAAAATTAAAATATTTTCACATTAATTTAATGTAAAATTTTATAAAATATATAAAAAACATTTTATACTAATACCAAATGTTTGTTTGAATATATCAGAACTAATCTATTTTTCGTGATAGAACATTTGGAATTTAAATTCATATTTTCTAAATAATTTATTTTAAAACTATAAATAAATAATCAGTGGCGTAACTAGTGGACGCAGGACCCTGCGTTGCGGGAGCCCACCAGCTATAGGGGGCCCAAAATTATTACTAAAAAGATATTTACAATCATTTTCTGAAACTTTTATATTTGCCTACAAACATAAAACTATCATTGAATAGCGGCTGCTGTGAATAACTATGTATTAAACTTTAACCGAAAAATTTAAGTGGAAATATTTTATATTGCGCGGGGGGACCAAATTTTGAAGTTCCGCCACTATAAATAATAGAAGATTATCAAAATAAGGATGTTTAAATATTCTCAGATTTGCAAATTTTTAAGGCCCAGAAACTTATTTAATAAATAAATATTTCTCTAAAAAATATATATTTTTACTTGAACAAATATGGTGACTACAAGTAAATTACCATTAGAAGTCTTTAGATTTGAAGATGAAACGTATTTGAACTTACAATGATTTTATGCGATTTACATCTCTTATGTTGGTAAAAGCTTTGGGGCCCTCCATAAAGTACGTCACTCTCCAAGGGGTGGGGGGTGCGGCTGTAAGAAAATGTGACGGTTTGTGACAGGGGATGGGGGTTCAGGCCATGTGTGCATATTTATTTTTTTAAATTTTAGTTTTATTTTTTAGTTGAATTTATAACTTTAAAAATAATTTTCAAAATTTTGTGAAACATTTGAATTAGTTTATGTCAAAATAGCATAAAATGCGTATCGGACGGATTAGAGATAGTAACCTAGGGTTTAGAGGGTTAGGTAAATGGTTATATTTATTTCAGGCCGGTCGGATTTTTATGAATAAATAAAAAAACAATTTCAAGACCAACAACCTGTTTAAGTCCTTCAGGTGGTTAGTAAAATTTATGAAATATTATATTATATTTAGAATAAATTTTAATTTGGTGTTAATTAAAAAAAATTCTTCGAAAGTGTGACGTACTTTTAGGGGAGGGGTACGAGCTTGGCGACAGTTTGTGACATGGGGAGGGAGTGGGTTCAAAATGGTCAAAAATAGGTTCCTTTAAATTATTCTTATTGAAAAATTCATTAGATGATAAAGAAATGGAAAAGGATATAAAAATAAATCATATGGATACTATTGATGACATTAAGAATGACTTAAAATCAGATAATGTAATATTGTGATATAGAAAATAAACTACCGTATTAAGCAGAATATAACGCGACCCCAAATTTAGAAAAAATATATAAAAAAATTAAAATTAACGGAAATTCAATCAGATAAGCCTTTGGTTAGGTAATTATAAGTAATACATAGGTTATATTCATGACAATAAATTTAATTAATTTAAACAAAAATTTAATAAAAATAAAATGTTAAAAATTGTCGCGTTATATTCGAGCTAATACGGTAATATATTTTTGGAAGATAATTTGAATAATTCCAAACACCAAAATCTAACGTTTCATACAAATATTAGAGACATCGTACAAAATGGGTACCCCTTGATGACATACAATAATTCTGTTATCATAATTCATATTTGTCATAAAAAACAGTGAATCCTGGACAACGAGTGAAAATTATTGAAAAGCGATTCGGCCAACAATTAAAAGATCACGCGAAAATCGTCATGGAAAAATCGAACCTTCAAGAATTTCAATCAACAGACGAAAAGAGTTATGAAAATTTTCACATTTTTTACAATTTAATTGCTATTTCTAGATTCAAAAATTAATTTCTTGTCAACATATCGTTTGGTTGATCCAAATAATTTGGAGAAATATGCTCGATTTTTTGCGATAGAAGACCACGATGATATGGATGGTATCATCAATTATAAGGTTTCTTTTGACTCAATTCGGTTTAATTTCATTTAGAACGCTTTCAAAATTTAGGGCTGTCGAACTGCGCTTGGAAATCTTAAGCGAACACAAGTGATCAGCAATTTAACAGAAAAACAAACAGACTTCATTCTAATGGCTCTTGATATTAATAAACATACAGAAATTACATTCCGTATGTTTTCAGTTATCGCTGCTCTCGGAGACCGGATGACGAAATTAGAGTAAGCTTTTACTGAATAGTGATGTAAGTTTATTCGGGAAGAGGGTGTCGAATCATATTTAATTCTGAGCGTCATTGGTAATATTGGATATTTCTATTGGAAATCTAACATTTTTGTCCCCATTGTCTCTTCATCAAGCAACTAATATTAATGAATTGGGTACCATTTTGAAATTTGTTTCAATAATAAAAAATGTGAACCGCAAATTCTAAAATTACACCATTATATAGCGAGTTGTTGCGGTTTTAAGTATTTAATACGCATTAAGAGGTTGGGAGTAAACTATTCCTTAATTCGAGAAATTTTAGTTCTTACATTTCATTTATATAAATATTTGGCATAATTCGTCTTTTGAAGTGCTAGTCTTTTATTTGTAATTTTATTTAATATAACAAGTACAAAATAATATATTAATATAATCATAGTCTGATTTATTATTTATTGGCACATACCAGTCAAATATACATTTATAATATACTAGCTGGGGTACCCGGCGTTGCATAATTTAAAAAATAGTAAACCAATTCAAAATAAAAAAAATTATTTCAGTTCATTTAATTAAAAAAAATAATTTAAAAAATACATAAAAATTTAATTAAAAAAAAGTACATATAATTTATATATTACTTGTGATTAAGCTATATTTTTGGTTTTTCCTTCTGGTGCAAAAAACATAGCCTATGACCTGTCCCGAGTCAAATGAGGGTCACATGCAAAATGTAAGCACCCTGGGTCCAACGGTGGGGATTACTCTATTATTATTGTTATTATTATTATTATTATTATTATTATTATTATTATTATTATTATTATTATAATTATTATTATTATTATTATTATTATTATTATTATTATTATTATTATTATTATTATTATTATTATTATTATTATTATTATTATTATTATTATTATTATTATTATTATTATTATTATTATTATTATTATTATTATTATTATTATTATTATTATTATTATTATTATTATTATTATTTAAAACAATAAAATGATAATTTAAGCCTTTTGCTGCAAATAATGTATTTAATGAAAGAATTTTCGACTATACGATAGTCCTTGTCAATCTCCTGGAATTTAGCAATGTTCTTCTTCAAAATACCCTTCAATTTTTCTTTTATTTCCTTTCTCTTAATTCTCATTGGTTGTAAATATAATGAATTGTTTTCCTAAAAACTTTTAAAATTTTTTTTATAATTTTTACATTTAAAATTTCAAAATGACACAAACTAAAATTTTTAAATTTTTTTACAGCTTCTATAATTAGCTTCTAGAAGCCTAATAAAATATTTCAAAATATTTTAAATAAAGCCTCCAATAACTACTTATATATGCTAATTAAATATTTCAATAAATGTGTCAATTTTGATTTTCAAACCCTATTTTTTAAAATTTTTTTCTATATTATTCTAATTATTACTTTTTAATTTATTCTTATTTTTTTAATTTCTTTGTATATTGTCAGTTATTCTCAAAGTCAATGACAACAGATCAAATTCATGATTTCATTGATTTCTTCTTTAGTGTTGATCTTTGGCTGTCTGTTTATGATGAGAATTGCTTCTTTGATTCTGACATTTTTCTTTTGGATGTTTCCATTAGCTATGATTTCTATTGAAATATTTTTTCTTTCCTCTGTTGGCTGACACTGCCGGAGATGTCTGCCCAACGAGGATGTTCCACCAGGATCTAGATGTTCTTTAACTCTTTGGTGCAATGTCCTGAGGGTACTTCCAATGTAGATTTCATTGCATACATTGCACGTGATGCAATAGACGATGTTTTTTCTAAAGCACATATCTTTCGGTGTCTGGCAGTTTTTCATTGTGCAATTGTTTTCTCTATTTATGTTGCCTGCCAGAGCCCTTCTCAATGTCTAAGATTTATGTGCTATCCGAATTGGAAGACCGGTACGTTTAAGTTCTTTCAGGATCTTGAAGTCGAGTATGTCACTGATGAATTGGATATTCAGATAGAAATATTTCTGATTCTTTTGTGTTAATTCCCTAGATCTTCTTGGGGTAGAATTCATTTTTTCAATGTCCTCACCTTGGTATCCGTTTCGGTGTAGGATTTTATTGAAATTTGATTGCTCTTTAAAGTTTTCGTTTTTCTCCGTGCATCGATTGGCTATTCTTCGTTTCTCGTTTCTTATGACATGTACTTTCTGTAAGTATGGAAGCGCTGATCTTTGGTGCATAAATATTTCTTTGCGAGTTGGTTTTCTGTAGAACCCGTATGTTGGAGTATTTTCTTCTATTTTGATTCTCAAATCCAATAAATTGAGGGATCCATCTTCTTCCGGATATTCGATTTCGAACTTAATATCTTGATGAAAAAAAAGAAACCGTACGTTTACTTACCAAGTGACAAGGGGGGAGAATTTTGCATTATAGAGAAGAATCGTTACTGTGAAGCTGGTTACGAACACCTCGGCAACATCGAAACATACAAGAAAGTCAGCCGCATGTCACCAAACACCATCGAAATGAAGATCAACAAAGTATGGAAAGCCATAGCTTTGGAAATGAGGCTCAACAACAGAATAACCAACAGCTTCGTCACAAAAAATTCTGATCTTCCTAACTTCTACCACCTAATTAAAACTCACAAAGAGGGTCCTGGTATCAAAATTAGACCTATAGTGTCCAACAAAAATGGACCAACAACTAAAACAAGTTGGCTCCTTGCAAAGATCTTGAAACCTTTATTGGACACGATACCACACCATCTTCAAAGCAGCGACTGCCTCATGACAAGACTAAATAATAACATGACTTGTCATAGAGAATTCCAATACCCATTTAGTCTTGATGTCGTATCACTATACACATCTATCGAACCAAAAGAGGCAATTCAATATTCATCATTCAATGTTTAGAAAAGAAATTAAGAGAAAGCAACTTGTTAATAAAGGAAATGAATATCGAGAATATCACCAAACTACTTACTGTTATCCTCGAGAACACCTATTTTACCTTTGAGCAAAATATCTATAAACAAGTTAAAGGTCTGCCCATGGGTTCTAGCATATCAGGACTGCTAGCAATCATCTTTATGGATAACCTCGAACGACAGACACTGAGAACCATACAATCCATCGGTTTCTATGCAAGATATGTAGATGATATCTTCATCACGACCAAAAGCAGAAAAGAAGCGGAGGAAATATTTCATTCATTCAATGCGGCTCACCGAGATATTAAGTTTGAAATCGAATATCCGGAAGAAGATGGATCCCTCAATTTATTGGATTTGAGAAACATCGTCTATTGCATCACGTGCAATGTATGCAATGTAATCTACATTGGAAGTACCCTCAGGACCTTGCACCAAAGAGTTAAAGAACATCTAGATCCTGGTGGAGCATCCTCGTTGAGCAGACATCTCCGGCAGTGTCAGCCAACAGAGGAAAGAAAAAATATTTCAATAGAAATCATAGCTAATGGAAACATCCAAAAGAAAAATGTCAGATTCAAAGAAGCAATTCTCATCATAAACAAACAGCCAAAGATCAACACTAAAGAAGAAATCAATGAAATCATGAATTTGATCTGTTGTCATTGACCTTGAGAATAACTGACAATATATAAAGAAATTATAAAAAAATATAATAAATTAAAGTAATAATTAGAATAATATAATAATATAGAAAATTTTAAAAAATAGGATTTGAAAATCAAAATTGACACATTTATTGAAATATTTAAATAGCATATATAAGTGGTTATTGGAGGCTTTATTTAGAATATTTTGAAATATTTTATTAGGCTTCTAGAAGCTAATTATAGAAGCTGTATAAAAAAATTTAAAAATTTTTAGTTTGTGTCATTTTGGAATTTTAAATGTAAAAAATTTTAAAAGTTTTTAATAAAAAAATTCATTATATTTACAACCAATGAGAATTAAGAGAAAGGAAATAAAAGAAAGATAGAAAGGTATTTTGGGGAAGAACATTGCTAAATTCCAGGAGATTGACAAGGACTATCTTATAGTCGAAAATTTTTTCATTAAATACATTATTTGCAGCAAAAGGCTTAAATTATCATTTTATTGTTTTAAATAATAATAATAATAATAATAATAATAATAATAATAATAATAATAATAATAATAATAATAATAATAATAATAATAATAATAATAATAATAATAATAATAATAATAATAATAATAATAATAATAATAAAATAATAATAATAATAATAATAATAATAATAATGGTTTATAATAGTTCATATTGTCGTGACTTATTGGAAATAGCAGATCTGTTGGACATAGAGAGAAAATTGAAATTTTATCGAGATTTATTCAATATGAATGAATTATCTTATCGGGATCCAAATTACATAAAACTTGAATCAATCTCAATAGATTTGAAGGCAGGGGGTCTGAATGATGATCAGCAAGAATTTGTTTTATCAAAACTTCGCCCAAACGAAATTCTTGAGGTTTATAATTCTATAATATATTATATTTAAAGATTTTTTATTATCCTTTTTAACTTTTTAGATTTCCTTTCTGGATTTTTTGTCTTATATTCCTCTTTTTATTTCTTATCATGACAACATTTTAAATAATCCTCTTGATTCTTCGAATAATAAATATTCAAGTCATACAAAACGACGGGCATCAATACAAAGAGATATGAATCCTTTAGGTTACAGTTTATCCAGAAACACACAATTTTATAAGAAAAACAATGCAGTCCATTTGCAAAGTACTCGAATTACTCCACATACAGATGATGTAGGTGGACTTCAAATAACTGGGAAAGTAAAAGAGAAAATGAGCAAATATCCAGTGTAAGTTTTAAAGTACCTTTAATATTTCTTGATAATTCAATTTTTAGATTGCCAAAGATTCACTCTCCAATATAAAGAATTATTACATTATTACATTATTATAACTATATTATATTTTGATTTAATAACACTCATTTTAAATTGTACACTTAGATGTGTCCTGACTAAATTGATAAGATTTAATTTTTCTTAAAAAAGTTTTATTTTGTGATATTCAATTTTTTGACTTTCGGTTGTTATGGTAATAAGGAAGTTTAATGGCAAATTTTTGGATTTTTTGAAAATTATTTTTGTGGTGGTATTTATTTTGGTACTTCCGTGTTATCTTACCCCCAAAAATTAAATTAAAAAAGAACACATATAATTATTATATTTATTTTCTAAATCACAGTTACAAACTCAGCAAATGTTTGTAAAGAGTTTGTAAATGGTCATCCAGGTGGCCAGAAAACCACAATGTCGTTGAGAATAGTGTCGAAAACATCGACACTGTTGCTTAGAACACGTTTGCGCCATATAAACTCACATAATCACATAAATCACAGATAGCCTTAATAAATTCATGTTCAATAATGTTCAATAACGTCATCATTAATGTATTCTCTAATTTGTTATATTGTTATTTTAATTGTATTTTATAATTTAATTTTTGGGGGTAAGATAACACGGAAGTACCTTTATTTTGAACAAATTAATGTAAATAAAGAATTAAAAGAAAAATGATGAGTTTTTGATCTAAAAGATAATCATTGGTTTTTCATTGAAAATGAATTTTGTTACAATGGAATTTAAAAAATGGAGGATAAAAATGTGAAATAAAATTTTCATTAATTACAAAAAAATCGTATTGAAATAGTTAAACAATCAAATTTTAGATTTTAATTAACGTTTACTATGATTGAAAACTAAAGTGATCATATATTTATCAGACAAAAAAGAAATTGTTTCTAATTTTATCTATCCAGATATTTATCAAGTTGTTTAGCGTTTCAAGTTGCGATGTTCTAATCTAAACCTACACTTACGATGAACTTCATACCAATCATCAATATTTGCAAATTTTGGATCCTAGAGGTGGAAAATAAGATTAATTATGATTATTATGCCGTTCCATGTATTAATATAGATCGTACTGATGACGCAAAGACTCGAAAGCCATTATGTAAACACTATCCAGACATACAAAAACAACCAAGGGAAAACTATTCCGATAAAAATACAAGTGTCATTGAACAAGTTAATAAATCGGAAATAGATGTCGAAGAAAAAAGCCAAAAGAATATTGCATCACATTGGAAAATATGAAATGAGATGAAGGCTGCCTACTCTCGTTTCCGTACCAACACTAATTTCTTGGGTGATAAAATTTTCCATCATCTAGATATAAAAGAATTTAATAAATTTCAGGTGCCTTAATCCCATAAATTGAGTCCCATTCCTTTAAAATAAAGCGAACTTATAATTCCAATGTAGCGTGATTGCTATTTTAGCCTGTTAATTATTATTATTCAATTCGTGTCTTTTAATATTGGTATCAATTTCTTACATTTTTTCCATCTCGCTTGAATGTCCTATTTGTTTTCATTCAATTATTTCATATTTTTATTTGAGAAATTTTCACTAATAGTCAGTATCGGAAATCTTAAAATATTGTGATTATTTTATTTAAATTCATTTAAATTCCCAATTATAGGTAGAGAAGTTTACATTTATTTTCAGAGAAATTTTCCCAATTATTTTTCACATTTTGTTGTCATTTAATTATTGATATATACATATTTATTCCAAATCGTTAAAATATTTTATTTATTTATTTCAAACATTTAAAACGAAATTATAAATAGAAAATATATTTCAAAATATTCTGATTAGAACTATCGATATCACATTTCAATAATTATAATACCGTATTTCCCCTATAATAAGACCTACCTCGAAAATAAGACCTAGCATGAATTATTCGCCCACAAAAAATATAAGACCTACCCTGAAAATAAGACCTACC
The DNA here is from genome assembly GCA_959609185.1 of Schmidtea polychroa. Lineage (NCBI taxonomy): Eukaryota > Metazoa > Platyhelminthes > Tricladida > Dugesiidae > Schmidtea > Schmidtea polychroa. Next base: position 55,986 of record CAUHTR010007487.1, on the reverse strand, counting down.
TTGAAAGATCTGTTTACTTATTTACATAACGAAAAAAATAGTAATTTTAATTCAAATTAGCCATAAATATATGCTTTAAAGTGTCAAATACTGGTTAGCAAATACTGAATGCAATCACGGATACGTCCATTGGTAACGCACTAAGAGCAGGATACTTGGATAAAAATTGCTCGTTTGAAGATAGCTATATTGCCAGGCATTCGAGATTTGGACCGATGATCTTGGATGAAATTGAATCACGGATGGGCAATAATGATGGTGATGTAAATGAGGTGGATGACATGATTATATTTGAAAAAATGTCTAGTTTTTAAACGTAATAAATTTGTTTTGAAAATATGACCCGAAAATAAGCTCTAGGTAGCTTTTTTTCTGAAAATTTGAAGACAGTGTCTTATTTTCGGGGAAATACGGTAAGTTATAAATAAAACTCCATCACAATGCTCAAATTCTACATAATATTCCGCACAAGCTAAAGACAAACAAGTTTGGAGTAAAATAGAATACGCTTGGGCAAATGTTTCGATCTAGATATTTATTATACTGAGGATTAAAATTGGAACTTTTGATATTTGACAAAAAAACCTTAAAATTCTCCAACGGGCAACCAGCATATTCAAATTGGATTAATATCCATTTCTGACTACTAGAAAATTTCTCTGAAAATAAATGTAAACTTCTCTACCTATTACAATCCAATAATCTCTACTTGGGTTATCATTTTCAGACGTTTTCAATTTGTTGCTTTTATCCCATTCTTTTGGAAATAAGTGGGGAATTTTCCACAAACCAAAAACACACTGGAAATGTTTTGTTAGTTTTTTGTCATAGAAATATTTATATAAAAATAACATTTTTGTCATTCAAAAATCCCTTAAACTTATTTAAATACTAAATTATGTCATATGTGTAAGACCACATACATTGGAATGACTGCCCATCATCCCAGTTCTCAAGTTCCTGATCACTATCAATTGATGGAATTCATTAATTTAAATACTAAATTATGAATTTCTAGCATAAATTCTCTATTTAAATGTAAATTAGCAGATAATCAATTAAAATCAATTTACATTTAATTTCATATATAATTTATTTATAACTATAATTATGAATTACAGTGCAAAATGACTGCAATAAAAGAATAAATGATCACATGAGGGAGACATTATGCTTCTGGACAGTCAAAATGATGAAAGAATCTTGGAGATAAGATTACGCAGATGGAAGCCAGAAGTAAATAATTAGAAAAAATAAATAAACGAAACTTCGAAATTCTGTATTTTGTTCAAGGTAGAGGAAGAGAAAGAATAAGTTACACCAGGATTATATTAAACTATGGTTTTTAGTTATTTTATTTTCTAATATATTAATATGACCGTTGTATTAAATAGAGTTTGTAAGGATTATTAATATTAAATTAATAAAATTTTATATTAATTGTCATAGTAATATTGTAATATCTAAAATCAAATATTATCTTTTAAAAACTATACTCAAAATAAATCTTTAATGACGTCTTTGAATTATGAAAATAATAATATCTATAATAAAAACAACAACAATAAAAATAATAATAATAATTTTATTTATTAAAAAAGCTTGAAGACTATAAATCAGTAAATATATCGATGTTTTTGATAGTCACGAATTATCGGCAATGTCTTTTACAAAACATCGATATATTACTGATTTATAGTCTTCAGGCTCTTTTTAATAAATAAAATGGGGAAAAAATCAGTGATGAAATTGGACAAAAAAAGTTCTTATAATAATAATAATAATAATAATAATAATAATAATAATAATAATAATAATAATAATAATAATAATAATAATAATAATAATAATAATAATAATAATAATAATAATAATAATAATAATAATAATAATAATAATAAAAGTAGTAGTAATAATATTAATTTTTTCTTATTCTCGTCAAAATACTAATGATTTTAATAATATTTAGTAACTGTTATAATCAATTCGAAAGATACTTTGTCTTTTCCAATAGAAGCAATCCAATCTTTCCCAATAGAAGCACTTTGGAATTAGTGAAGATATGTAGAAAATTATGAATGATTGGATTGTCTATGTGTGATATAAATTGTGAAGTAGGTCTATTTCGGATCTTGCTTAGACTGTATTCAGATCTTGGTTATGAATATATACGTCATAAATGCAATGCCACATACATTGGAATGACTGCCCGTCATCTCCGTTCTCAAGTAACTTGCTAACTGTCGATTGAGGGAATTGATTTATATCAGCAAACACAATTTTATGTTTAGGTTTACATTTTTGTATTTGGAATGTTATACAGTGTAAGGAGTTAGTAAATCTCTATATAAAATTATTATGGTTAAATGGTAGAAGTGAGATCAGTTAGTAGAAATAATTATTTCTGTTAAATTTGTATATTTAAATTCTATATTAAATTATATCATATTATATTAAATTATATTAAATTAAATCAATTAAATGTATGACCGGTAATTACATTAATATTAATAATTATCACGCCTCGGTGTTTAAATATTCTAGTAAACGGCTCAATTTTTGAAGTTGTTATAAAAATAAATGCTTGAAGAAGACTTGAATTTAATTGCGTCTAACATGGCGACCACGACCACGGATTTATTGATAAGCAGACTTTTACCTGAGAAATTTCACAAAGGCGATGATTTAGAAAATTTTATCAAGGATTGTCAAAGGTTTTTTGGCGCGACAAAAACAACAATTAGGATGCAAGTAATATTAACTACAACATTACTTGACAGATCGCTAATGGAAGATTATGAAGCAGCCGAAGGAAAAACTATGGAAGAGAAACTTCGATATGCATTTTCAAAACCGACATCATTAATGGATGATCTAAAAGAAGCTTTGAGTTATGAACAAGGATCAGATTCAGCCGAAACTTTTATAGAGAAAATTAAAAAGATGACAAAGAAATTAATAGCGCACAAATGGGATGAAGAAGAAATAGAAAAATGCCTGCTTACAAACTGTGTAAGAGACCGAGAAGTTAAAAAGAGATCGAGATGAAAGATTTGAAAACATCAGAAGAAATAAAAGCGACAATAAAGAAATTAGAAAAGGTAAACAAAATTATGGGCCATATTAATGTTGTGAAGACTTCACCGGTTGTTCAAAACTACAGAAGCTACAGAGATGTTGCTCAAAGAGGAATGGTAAACGGAAATAATAATTTCAAGCAGCGAAACGTCAGTAACCGACAATTGGAATGCTGGACATGCAAGAAAACTGGTCATGTGAGTCGAGAATGCCAAATGAAAAAGAAAATGACGTGTTTTGCATGCGGAGTTGAAGGCCACGTACGGCGAGAATGTTCAACGATTCAATGCCAGAGATGTCACTTACGTGGACATAAGGAGATTGACTGCTATACAAATTTGGAAAGAAGGAAGTTTCAAACTAATTCAAACATGAGAAACAATAATTATTATGCCCATCGAACCACAAGCTATCAACAAAAGATCAACAATCCAGGAAGAACAATTGCAGCAATTGAACCTAATGATGAGACGATGCCACTTGAGTATTCAGATGATGCAGAAGACAAATATGAGGATATTCAGCACCCAAAAGTACATGCTTCGACACGGGAGGCAATGATCGGAGCAATATACTAGGTAATTTTGATATTGATGTAAATATTGGTCATAATAATTTTAATAATGTAAATAATCCTTATATATATAATAATGTAGAACCTTTATGTAATAAAATTTGTAATTTTAAAAAGTTTCCTTTAAATAATTTTAAATGTTATAGTTATTTTAATGCTGATCGATCTTTAATAAATAATAATAATAATCCTAAGAATCAAGAAGAGTATAATGAAATTAAAGAAGCAGAATATAATAATAAAATAGTAAATGAAAAAGTTTATAAATTTATTAAAAAGGCAGTAGATAAATTAGAGAGAAAGGAAATTGGGTGGATTAATGAAATATCAGAGGAGCAAAATATTTTCACTAAAGATGAATGGAAACGACCGAAATTGAGTTATGACAAAATGCAAGGTAGACCGAGTACAACTCTTGAAATTCAGGGCTATAGAATGGAATGCTTACTAGATACAGGAGCAAGAGTAAATGTAATGGCAGAAGCAGTTGTGGAAAAATTAGTGAATGTGAAAATCATAAAAACAGATGAGATGTTAAGATGTGCAAATGATAGTAAATTAGAGACAATCGGAAAAATATATATTGATGTTAGAATTGGTAATATGGAAAAAAAAATAACATTTATAATAGTTAAAAATATTGTTCCAGATATAATAGGCGGAGTGGAATTGCAGAAAGAGTTTGGAATTGAATTAAACTACATCAAGCAAAATGAAGAAGGATATAATGAATCTGTGTGTGAAATAGAAGCTAGATTTGGGGAAAAGATTACAGATAACGAGAGATGTCAAAAAGCAATAGAAATTCTAAGATTAAACGAAAATAAAAGACTGTTAGAGATTGTTAAAAACAATAAAAGTGTTTTTATGGCTAATAACTGGGATATCGGATGTACTGATTTAATTGCACATAAAATCATCACAAAAGAAGGGCCAATTATGATAAAACCCAGAAGACAACCCATCAATTTAGAGGAGAAAATAAATGCTGCTATAAATAATTTAGAAAATAATGATATCATAAGAAGATGTAATTCACCTTGGAATACGCCGTTAGTATGCGTGTGGAAAAAAGACAAAAAAGATATCAGACTTTGTTTAGATTTTAGACAGCTTAATAAGATTACTGAAAGACAAGCTTTTCCTATGCCGAATGTAGAAGAAATTCTAGATACATTACATGGATCTAAGTACTTTAGTTCTATAGACCTTGGGAACGCTTATTATCAGGTGAAATTGGACATAGAATCGCAAGAAAAGACAGCATTTTCTACTAAAGAAGGGCAATTTTGTTTTAATAGAATGCCTTTTGGCATTGCGGCGGCACCGGGTACATTCCAAGAATTAATGACAAAAATATTGAAAGATCTATGGAAAGAAGGAGTTATGGTGTATTTAGACGATATTTTAATTTTTACAAGAACAATTGAAGAACATTACAATGTGTTTGGAAAAGTTCTAGAGAAAATAAGGGAAGCTAAATTGAGAATCAACCCAGAAAAATGTCAGTTATTAAAGAGCGAAGTAAAGTTTTTAGGGCACATTATTAACAGTCAGGGGATTCGGACAGATCAAAGTAAAATTGAGGCTATTAAATCATTTCAGAGGCCTAAGTGTATAAAGAATTTGAGAAGCTTTTTAGGTATATGTAACTATTATCGGAGATTTATTAAGGAATATGCAACAAAATCAAGAGCGCTAGAAAGCATATGTGGAAGCAATAGTGAAAAAATAATTTGGACTGAGGAATGTGAGAAAGCTTTCGAAGAAATGAAAATGGCGTTGACTACAGCGCCAATTCTCGTATTTCCTGATTTCAAGAAAGAATTCATATTAGATACAGACGCAAGCTTTGATACAATTGGAGCTGTATTATCACAAAGAGATGAAATGGGTCATGAACACGTTATTGCATATGGATCCCATGCAATGAGTAGCCATGAAAGAGGATATTGTATAACACGAAAAGAGCTTTTGGCTATATATTATTTCTGTCGCCATTTCAACCATTATTTATACGGTAAACGGTTTGTTTTGCGCACTGATCATAAAGCAATAACTTTTATGTTAACGACAAAGAAACCTATAACAGCACAGTTCCAAACGTGGATAAATTACTTGAGCAGTTTAGACATAAAAATGGAGTTCAGAAAAGGTACGGCGCATACGAATGCAGATATGCTGTCTAGAAATACATGCGGCAAATGTGTACAATGTTTGATGGACCATGATAACCCCAAATCAGGGCGATTAAAAACTAGATTGTTAACATTGATGACCGAAAATAATGGAAATGAATGGCAAAGAGATAATGCAGAAATACAAGATATAAAAGATCAAATAAATGAAAGGAAAAATAATAAATATATGTTAAAAGGAAATATTATCTATACCAATCAAAACAAAATATGGATACCAGAAACAAAAAGACGAGAAATGATTAAGGAAACACATTTATTATTATGCCACGCAGGAGTAGAAAAAGTTATTAAATATATTAGGAACAATTTTGATATGGAAGATTTGCTAAACGAAGTAAAAGAGACTATTTCAATATGTGAAGCATGCCAGAAAAACAAAGTTTTAACTACAAGGTCAAAAGAAAAAACCCAAGTAATTCAAGCTTCAGAACCTATGGAGAAAATATACATGGATATTTGCGGTCCATTAAGAGAAACCTTCAGAGGAGAAAAATATATTTGTGCAATAATCGATCATTACAGTAAATACATATCTCTAACTCCTATTAGAAAGCAAGATGAAAATACAATAAAGGCAGTTTTGTTAAATAATTGGATATTGAAATTTGGAGCCCCTAAGGAACTACATGTTGATTGTGGAAAAAATTTCGAAGCAAATAGCATTAAAGAACTAGCAAAGGCAGCAGGAATTGAGTTGATATTTTCGAGTCCGTATCATCATAATACTAATGGTGTAATTGAAAGACAATTTCGTACTATAAGAGACTATATTAACGCGTCACTCAGAGAAGGAGTTAAAAAAAGCTGGGCAGAATTAATACCTGATATAGAATACGTTTTAAATGCGACAGCTCAAAAAACTATTGGAGTGAGTCCAGCAGAAATTATATTTGGAAGAAAGATTAATAGATCGCAATGGCATAGTAATAATGAAGTGGATAGGAATGAAATCATGCGGAAATTAGAGGCTAAAAGACAGCAAACGAAAGAAATTGGCACAGCTAGGAACTTAGAAGTGGGGGACAAAGTATTGGTGAAACAAGAAATTAGAAACAAAGATCATGAGAGATATGAAGGACCATACACAGTAATAAAACGAAATCATGAAAGAAGTTATTTATTAACAGACGAAAACGGGAGAAAAATAACGAGGAATATAGAAAAGTTAAAGCATTTTAAAGAAGGGGGGATGTAAGGAGTTAGTAAATCTCTATATAAAATTATTATGGTTAAATGGTAGAAGTGAGATCAGTTAGTAGAAATAATTATTTCTGTTAAATTTGTATATTTAAATTCTATATTAAATTATATCATATTATATTAAATTATATTAAATTAAATCAATTAAATGTATGACCGGTAATTACATTAATATTAATAATTATCACGCCTCGGTGTTTAAATATTCTAGTAAACGGCTCAATTTTTGAAGTTGTTATAAAAATAAATGCTTGAAGAAGACTTGAATTTAATTGCGTCTAACATACAGTTTGCATTAAGATTTTTAACAAGAAGACGTGTTTCAATGTTCTAATTCCTGTTTATTTAACTCCATGTTTGTTAGTGGATTTCAAGTCCTACTTAGATTGTGGTCGGGTCTGGGTTATGAATATTTATGTCATAGGTGTAAGACCACATACATTGGAATGTCTGCTAATCATTCCCGCTCTCAAGTTCCTGATCACTATCAACTGATGGAATTCATTAATAAACACAATTTTGTGAAAAAATTATTGAATTATTTATAATTTTTAAAAGTTTGAATAAGAAAATTGAATTTTTGATAATTGAATTTGAAAATTGAATTCGATTTTTTTATTTTGAAATTTTTTCAACTGAATTTTTAAAAAAAAATTTTTTGTTGCAATTGTATTTTCATGGTTAGTTCATTTTTACCTGTGTCACAAAATAGGTGTAAACAGAATTAAAATTTATAGTGTCATTCGATGGCGGTATTTAGAATCAAAATTTAATATTTCCTTATTACATTCTACCTTGTTTGATTCTTTTTATAAGCAATATTTAAATAATACATGTCTCACTACACTATATACCAGGGGTGGGCAAGTGCGGCTCTTTGATGAGCCATGTGGCTCTCTAGGACCTCATGCGTGCCCACCCCTGATATATAATAAAAAAAAACAATAAATAATAACAATAATATATAATAATAATAATTAATAATAATTGTAAGGAGTTAGTAAAAACCTATATAAGATTATTATGGTTAAATGGTAGAAGTGAGATCAGTTAGTAGAAATAATTATTTCTAAGGATATAATGAATTTGTGTGTGAAATAGAAGCTAGATTTGGGGAAAAGATTATAGATAACGAGAGATGTCAAAAAGCAATAGAAATTCTAAGATTAGACATAAATAAAAGACTGTTAGAGATTGTTAAAAACAATAAAAGTGTTTTTATGACTAATAACTGGGATATCGGATGTACTGATTTAATTGCAAATAAAATCATCACAAAAGAAGGGCCAATTATGATAAAACCCAGAAGACAACCCATCAATTTAGAGGAGAAAATAAATGCTGCTATAAAAAATTTAGAAAATAATGATATCATAAGATGTAATTCACCTTGGAATACGCCGTTAGTATGCGTGTGGAAAAAAGACAAAAAAAATATCAGGCTTTGTTTAGATTTTAGACAGCTTAATAAGATTACTGAAAGACAAGCTTTTCCTATGCCGAATGTAGAAGAAATTCTAGATACATTACATGGATCTAAGTACTTTAGTTCTATAGACCTTGGGAACGCTTATTATCAAGTGAAATTGGACATAGAATCGCAAGAAAAGACAGCATTTTCTACTAGAGAAGGGCAATTTTGTTTTAATAGAATGCCTTTTGGCATTGCGGCGGCACCGGGTACATTCCAAGAATTAATGACAAAAATATTGAAAGATCTATGGAAAGAAGGAGTTATGGTGTATTTAGACGATATTTTAATTTTTACAAGTACAATTGAAGAACATTACAATGTGTTTGGAAAAGTTCTAGAGAAAATAAGGGAAGCTAAATTGAGAATCAACCCAGAAAAATGCCAGTTATTAAAGAGCGAAGTAAAGTTTTTAGGGCACATTATTAACAGTCAGGGGATTCGGACAGATCAAAGTAAAATTGAGGCTATTAAATCATTTCAGAGGCCTAAGTGTATAAAGAATTTGAGAAGCTTTTTAGGTATATGTAACTATTATCGGAGATTTATTATGGAATATGCAACAAAATCAAGAGCTCTAGAAAGCATATATGGAAGCAATAGTGAAAAAATAATCTAGACTGAGGAATGTGAGAAAGCTTTCGAAGAAATGAAAATGGCGTTGACTACAGCGCCAATTCTCGTATTTCCAGATTTCAAGAAAGAATTCATATTAGATACAGACGCAAGCTTTGATGCAATTGGAGCTGTATGATCACAAAGAGATGAAATGGGGCATGAACACGTTATTGTATATGGATCCCATGCAATGAGTAGCCATGAAAGAGGATATTGTATAACACGAAGAGCTTTTGGCTATATATTATTTCTGTCGCCATTTCAACCATTATTTATATGGTAAACGGTTTGTTTTGCGCACTGATCATAAAGCAATAACTTTTATGTTAACGACAAAGAAGCCTATAACAGCACAGTTCCAAACGTGGATAAATTACTTGAGCAGTTTAGACATAAAAATGGAGTTCAGAAAAGGTACGGCGCGTACGAATGCAGATATGCTGTCTAGAAATAGATGCGGCAAATGTGTACAATGTTTGATGGACCATGATAACCCCAAATCAGGGCGATTAAAAACTAGATTGTTAACATTGATGACCGAAAATAATGGAAATGAATGGCAAAGAGATAATGTAGAAATACAAGAAATAAAAGATCAAATAAATGAAAGGAAAAATAATAAATATATGTTAAAAGGAAATATTATCTATACCAATCAAAACAAAATATGGATACCAGAAACAAAAAGACGAGAAATGATTAAGGAAACACATTTATTATTATGCCACGCAGGAGTAGAAAAAGTTATGAAATATATTAGGAACAATTTTGATATGGAAGATTTGCTAAATGAAGTAAAAGAGACTATTTCAATATGTGAAGCATGTCAGAAAATCAAAGTTTTAACTACAAAGTCAAAAGAAAAAGCCCAAGTAATTCAAGCTTCAGAACCTATGGAGAAAATATACATGGATATTTGCGGTCCATTAAGAGAAACCTTCAGAGGAGAAAAATATATTTGTGCAATAATCGATCATTACAGTAAATACATATCTCTAACTCCTATTAGAAAGCAAGATGAAAATACAATGAAGGCAGTTATGTTAAATAATTGGACATTGAAATTTGGAGCCCCTAAGGGACTACATGTTGATTGTGGAAAGAATTTCGAAGGAAATAGTATTAAAGAACTAGCAAAGGCAGCAGGAATTGAGTTGATATTTTCGAGTCCGTATCATCATAATACTAATGGTGTAATTGAAAGACAATTTTGAACTATAAGAGACTATATTAACGCGTCACTCAGAGAAGCAGTTAAAAAAAATCTGGGCAGAATTAATACCTGATATAGAATACGTGTTAAATGCGACAGCTCAAAAAACTACTGGAGTGAGTCCAGCAGAAATTATATTTGGGAGAAAGATTAATAGATCGCAATGGCATAGTAATAATGAAGTGGATAGAAAGTAAATCATGCGGAAACTAGAGGCTAAAAGACAGCAAGAAAAAGAAATTGGCACAACTAGGAACTTAGAAGTGGTGGACAAAGTATTGGTGAAACAAAAAATTAAGAACAAAGATCACGAGAGATATGAAGGACCATACACAGTAATAAAACGAAATCATGAAAGAAGCTACTTATTAAAAGACGAAAACGGGAGAAAAATAACGATGAATATAGAAAAGTTAAAGCATTTTAAAGAAGGGGGATGTAAGGAGTTAGTAAAAACCTATATAAGATTATTATGGTTAAATGGTAGAAGTGAGATCAGTTAGTAGAAATAATTATTTCTGTTAAATTTTTATATTTAAATTATGTATTAAATTATATCATATTATATTAAATTATATTAAATTAAATCAATTAAATGTATGATCAGTAATTACATTAATATTAATAATTATCACGCCTCGTTGTTTAAATACGCTAGTAAACGAGTCAGTTTTGAAGTTGTTATAAAAAATAAATGCTTGAAGAAGATTTGAATTTAATTGCGTCTAACAATAATAATATGAAAAATAATAATAAAATTAAATAATAAAAATAAAAAGATAATTAATAAATAATTATATTAATTAAATAAATTAATAATAATATATCATAAAAAAGAATAATATTAAAAAATAAAACAAAGGATAGTAATTAATAAATAGTTATATCAATAATAATAATAAAATTAAAAATAATAAATAATAATAATATATAATAATAAAAATAATAATAAATATTAATAAATAATATATAATAATAACAATGATATATAATAATAATAATAATAATAATAATAATAATAATAATAAAATTAAATAATAATAAAATAAATATTAATAATTAATAATAAAATAAATAATAATAAATAAATAATAAAAATCTTACTTTTCCATTTTTACAAAATTTCTGCATCGATTATTCCTTCCAATCCGCAAGTCACTAAGTTCTCTAGAAATACATATATATGTATATATCAAATGATATGTCATGACCAGCTTAACCTGTTAACCGTGTAGGAAGCATAAAAACATCATCAAAATATTTGTGGTGCGCCGAATTAATTTTAAGTAAAAATTAAAAAAAATATAATGTAACAGGTTAATAGGTTAATATATATAAATTATTTTCCAATTAAGTAGCTTCCATGTTACAGATGTTACCCCAATAATATCTCCCCATAATCCCCATCCACATACTCCACATTACGCATATCAACACACAGCTATAATTTCTGCGGGAACTACTCAACAATATAACTGCAATCTCATTGGTTAATTTATTATCATTGTTTATTTAAATGAAGGAGTAAATTAATCAATAAATAATAACTAGCGGTGTTATCAAGCGGAGAAGGAAGTAGTAAAATTGCCCAAAATTGAAAATTATTAAATAATAAACACAATGGAAATAAATCCCCAACTACCTACTTGGCAACCACAATTTCAGAAATGATGTCATCGAATGTTGTCTGTGGTCCACCATTGTAATACAGAGACCCGTTTACTGGGATAAATTTAACCACTGATAATTTATTTTCATTGTCGACTATTGAAAACACTTCACCAAAAGAACCTTCTCCGAGTTTAGAAATCTCTTTTCTTTTTCTAAACTTTTTCTTTAAATCTAGATAGTCCTGATAATATTACTTCATAGGAAATACGCTTGCGAAATTCTGATAGCTTTCTTTCTCACATAACTTCAAAACGACTGACTCAGAATCATTAACATTATATGCTTCCTACAGAGAACACTTCCAAATGAATCTAACGTTTAATATTATGTTATATAAACCCAAAATGAATCATTCATTCCTTGATTCTTTTTAATCCATCTAGATCGTCTTTTAGCTTGAATTAACCATTTCTTTCGATCCTCCACTTTAACAACATGGAATGATTCTTGGAAATTAGCCTATTAAATGTAAAATTTCCCATTATGCTAAATATCGAATCGAACTGTAAATCTAATTATTACATTTATGCGTCCGAAAAGACTTTTTGAAAAAAAAGATGGAAATTATTTATAAAATACCTCAAAATCATTATTGGCATCACTTAATGAGGTTACATTGATTTCGTCTTCATTGAACAAGACTTCACTCATTTGGTTATTTGATAACATTGGAGATTCCTAATAAGGTGAGGAGTGTATTATTACTGGTTTTTGAAGTCAAATAAAATTTATTTACAGCAGGAATTGTCACAATTCAAAAAATAAGAATGCGATAGAAATACATAGAAAATATTGAAAATTGTAAATAATTCCTGACGTTAATAATGAATAATTAGAGTAAAAGGGATAGTTTAAGAAAGCGCCACATTCGTTTTATGATATGTTTCAACAGTTTATATTATAGATATTATAAATTGAAATTAATTCTTTAAAAATAATCAATTATATTTCAATATAAACTAAATATATTTAAAGATTTTAAAATATTTTATTATAATATAATTTATAATTTTGACAATCTATAAACTTTGAAATTTAAATTTATGAAACTCAATAATTTAATATATTAGAAAATCAATAACAATTCACATACCCAAAATTTTGGAAATTTATTTTCAGATCCAACGAAAGATTTACAATCTACACGTTCCCAATAATTTATTAGAAAATTTTAATAAAATTTTAAAATCTCCTTATTGTGCTCAATAATATCGGCCGGGTGTCACTTTTGAAAATTTAAAAATCAAATCATACAAATAGAGTGGTAGCGTTTCAGTCGTTAATAAAGTTGATAAAACTGTAGAATAAATAGAGAAAAAATTAAAATATAATAAAAATGTTAAGGTATTATCTTAATGTTCAAAAGAATTATAGAGGACTAGATATTTTGGATAATGGATTTGAATCCTTGTCAAGAATATACAAAGCATCTTCTCTAGTTTTAACTGAGTAAACTGATGCATATTTACATTACAAAGAGTAAATGGGCAAACGCTACTCTTAATTTCGATTTTATACTTAAACAAATGAGCATTTTATATCAACTGCTACTGTTTATAAATTAGTAAAAATGAAACTCACATATATATATATATATATATATATATATATATATATATATATATATATATATATATATATATATATATACACTATTATTTTGAGGAATTGTTTGTATAGTCTGAATTATAAAATTGTCATCGGGTTGTGTTGTTTGTGTATTGTGCATATATTTGGATTTCAAACACTGGTAGGATTGTATTAGGATCTTGTTAATCAATTTAAATCCCGTCATTTCCGTATTCAAGTTTCTAATCATTGTCGCCTAAGAGAATTGATATGTATGCTTAGAACGAAGTGTTTCAGTTTCTGTTGTCGTATTTGGATTAGTATATGGAAAATTAATGTGAAAATAATATGAGCATTTGAGTGTGTTAATGTCTTTAAATTTTTATAATTTCTGTCTTTCCGGCGTGACGATATCAGAGAACCTGTCCAATTAATATATCGTATAAGAAATGTTTTGTGGTTTTCTTTAATATTCAAATCAGTGAGATGTTTGTGTTCATATTATTATTATATTATTTTAATTATAATTTTTAAATGTGTTTATTAAATAAAAAAAATACTTGATTTATATATTTATTATACCCCACCTGATGATGACAGAAAACTGTCGAAATATTGTGAAAAGAATGTTTGATTGGCGTTTTCTTATAATATTTTATTGAATATTTAAATATTAAAATAAAATATTGATTATATAGAATGTTGATTATAGTATAAAATATTGTTTACAAGGTAAAAGATTGATCTTAAATAGAAAATTAAAAAAAGAAATATTGCTGATTGGATATCAAACATCATTGATAACTTAAAATATTGATGAAATAAAATATCGATTACAACAAAACATTGATTATAATATCTAAAATCGATTACAATATAAAATATTGATTAAAACATAAAATCGATTACAATATCGAATATTGATTGTGCTATAAAATATCGATTACAGTATAAAAATATTGATTATAATATATATAATATATAAAAATATAATATATAAAAATAGATTACAATATAAAATATCGATTACAAAATAAAACATTGATTATAATATAAAATATCGATTACAATTTATTATATTGATTATTATATATAATATTATCCTTAAACGCTATTTCCCATTACAAAGTTTTGAATTTTCAGCTAGAAACATGAAGTTAATTCATTTCAATTTCATTCAATTTTATTTTAATGCAGCAGAAATTCCGGAATAAATAAATAATATCACAAATATACCCCGACAACTTTTTTCTTCTCTGAAATAATCGGAGTTGCAATTAATGATTGGTCTGGGGTTATATCGGTTGTAAAATGAAGCGACGAATCGTCCATGAATTTGTTCATATTTGACTTGACCCGCAGAATTGGAGTTTCCTGAAAATCGATTGATAAGCTTTACAAATGAGAAATTAATTAATATGATTGAATAGAGGAGAGGAGAGGAGGAAAAGTGAGGAGGAAAGGGAGGAGAGCAAGGGAGGAGAGCAAGGGAGGAGAGCAAGGGAGGAGAGCAAGGGAGGAGAGCAAGGGAGGAGAGCAAGGGAGGAGAGCAAGGGAGGAGAGGAAGGGAGGAGAGGAAGGGAGGAGAGGAAGGGAGGAGAGGAAGGGAGGAGAGGAATGGAGGAGAGGAAGGGAGGAGAGGAAGGGAGGAGAGGAAGGGAGGAGAGGAAGGGAGGAGAGGAAGGGAGGAGAGGAAGGGAGGAGAGGAAGGGGGAGAGGAAGGGGGAGAGGAAGGGAGGAGAGGAAGGGAGGAGAGGAAGGGAGGAGAGGAAGGGAGGAGAGGAAGGGAGGAGAGGAAGGGAGGAGAGGAAGGGAGGAGAGGAAGGGAGGAGAGGAAGGGAGGAGAGGAATGGAGGAGAGGAAGGGAAGAGGAGATGAAAGGAAAGCGAGAGGAAATGAAAGGAAAGGGAGAGGAAAGGAAAGGGAGAGGAAATGAAAGGAAAGGGAGAGGAAAGGAAAGGAAAGGAAAGGAAAGGAAAGGAAAGGAAAGGAAAGGAAAGGAAAGGAACGGAAAGGAAAGGAAAGGAAAGGAAAGGAAAGGAAAGGAAAGGAAAGGAAAGGAAAGGAAAGGGAGAGGAAAGGATCGATTTATTCGATTATTAGCAATGTTTCTTTTTGATTGATTGATAACCGACTAGAAGCGCAAGTTGAAAAATGCATTTAATTAATAACAAATCAATAACAGCCCAAACCCAAATAACCCCTCCCCCTCTGCATCGTGTTCACATAAACGGTCAGTTATATTAAGGCAGCTAATCGATACTTATAATCGATATATTTATCACCACCACCGAATGTTTGCTGGTTACCAATGGAGATCGATTCGAAATTATAAAGATTGAGATGAATTACACTAAAACCTCGACTCAACCGGCTGTTACCAACTGTGTGGTTATAAATCCATTGTTGCCATTCAACAGTTATCAAATTAGCCAATAGAAATGAAAAACAAATAATTAACAGAGTTGAAATATAACAAAATGAGGATATGTAAGATAGGAATGTGAATCCCCTCGTGTTACTACCGAAGATCACCTATAACTCCAACAAGTCGTTAAAGAAGTTATTTGGCATGAAAAGTAACCAGAACGTGCTTAAATCATAAAAAATAATTTCCTACAAACTTAAAATTTAATTTTGTCCGAAAAATATTTAGAAATTAATTAAAGAAATTGAATAACAAAAGTTACCTGGCATCGTTTTAATTGTTCTATTAAATGATTTTTTCTCATATCGGATTTGGTGTTTGGAGTTTGTCTAACGAGTGGAGATGAAAACATGACTTTCAAATGAGACTTTTTATTTGGTTTATCTTTCTGATTGATGAAGTGACTATTATTAATATTCAAACTATTATTTACTTCCACATTGAAATTTGTGTGGGGAGATTTCAATATACTTTTTCGTTTAATTTTCTTGATTTCATTTGAAGCTTCGGAAACAAATTCAACATCGGACTTTAATAAATCATCATCCTATAATATATAAAATTGTAATAATATTTCTTGAAAAGTTTTTTTTTAACATAATCGCTTTCTAAATTTCTTGATGAACTAGCTTTTATATTTTCTTTATTTGTATTAGGCGATTTTAGTTTATTTATCTAAAATTCAGTCATTTTAAAATAAAATTAAATATTAACATTTTCTTTATCATTTGAATTTCTATTAGATGATTTAAGCTTTTTGCATTCAGTATCAGCGGGTTCAATAACAATTCCCTCAAAGTCATCATTGCTTTTGTTATCATAAGGCAAAATATTCAATTTACCATCCATAAACATTTCTATGATATATTTAATAATCTTCACAAAAACACAAAGGAAATTCGATTAACTTTGATAGTTTCCATATTTATCTTCAACGGAAATTGTCAATGGAAAATTCATAATTTCATTAAAATTTGGTATGCTTGGCTCAGAATTAGGTTTAGGCGCACTAAATTTTAGTTTATTAAAATTGTTAAAAGTTTATAAAATAACCGTTTACAAGGCATTAAAATAAAATTTAATGATATACCATGAAAAGAAAATTTCTAAATAATTAAATTAATTTTATGAAGTCAATTAATTTTTCAATTTTCAATATTAAAACAAATAAACAAAGAATATATAGAAAAATGTTAAAACTTAAATTAAATAACTTATAAATGATTAACTTAAAATATTTGTAATTAAGGTTTAATTTACAACGTAATATTTGTAAAATAACCACGATAAGCTTTGATGATTCGAAAAATATTTTATCAGATTAACAAGTGTTTGTATTGAAATATTGTTTTTGAATAACCCACAGAAGCAAAATATATGATTGATTATTAAAGTTGGTTGTTGAATTGAAAAATTAAATTTAAATTCTGAAGAACTATTTTGCTAAAAATTAAAATTTAATTGTGTTGAGTGTTTCTGTTTTGGCTATGTTTTTATAATATGCAAAAAATTCAAAATGTAAACAATAATCTTATAGCTTGAGTCTTGTTTATACAATTTTGCATTATTTTCTTTGTTACTTCCTCTGCTTGAACATCTTTTCGGTTCTTTGTGTTTTATAGTTCTTTCTTGAGGGGTGAGGACGTAATTATACGGGCATATGCATATTTTTTCATGCACTGCTCTCGCTTATTGTTTCGGAATGGGGAACATTTTCTGAAAAGAATATGAGATGACAACGTAATTAGTTTACTGGTTTCAACCTGTCATTTATCCCTTCATTTCTTCATATCCTTAATATTTTTTCATTTTTTTCAATTAAATTAAATGGTTGGGGCCTAGACTCAATAATGATAGGCTCATTTTTGATTAATATATTCTGTTTTACTAAATTTGATTTGCCTATACCTTAATCATACTTTTAAATTGTTTTAAAACCTCATTTATGTTTCATAAATATATTTTCAAAGTCTTTAATTATTTTATTCAAAGTCACATCTTCACTAATTTGATCATTATTTTGAAAATACTTGAAACATTAAAATATTTACTTCTCGTGTAATCAATACAAGTTTAATATTAAATTGATTTAACATTTTAATCCATCCTATTATTGAAATTTCATTTGCGGATAAGAAATCGACCATATTTTCTTGATTTAAAATATTTTTAACGAATTTTTTAAAACATTTATAAGGAGCTCTATTTTACACATTTTACCAATAAATTATTGTCTTCAACTTTTAGATTTTCGAGTACATTTAGTACTTCTTTACTGATGAAACTTATTTTGGCAGTATCCAAAAGCCAAATAATTTTCTTATAATTAATAATATATAAGCTGGGTAAACAATAAGAAAAGCAAACAGAAGGAAGATTTGGGCCCATTAGCTTGACACAATGATTAATTGGAAAAGAGCAAGGAGAAGATAGTGCGTGTAGAAAGGCCGGAAGGGCCATTAATTATCTGGATTCGTTGGACCATTATGGGTGACAGTCGAAGCAAATACGTGGAAGCAAATGTCAAGTGAAAGATTGGCTCGGCAATAACCATTTGTCATCCCGATTTCGAGGAGTATATAAGGAAAGGGAAAATCAGAAAAAATCGACATTTTGCCTCAGCTAGGGTTAGAAAAAACCGAGTTAAGACTAGGTAAAACGAATTAAGGAGATTAGGGTAAAGAAGAAATAGAATAGGAATACGAAAAGGTGAAAAAGAATCCAATCAAACAGAAACCGAGGAAAACGTGGGTCAAGAGAGTCTAACGGAATAAAAGGTGAATATTATCTATTTGCAAAGCATCAACGCCGAGCGGAGAATCGGTCAAACGTAACTTTGATTATTAATTGTAAACTAGTGAGAAAAGATTGTAAATTTTATAATTTCAATATACGTTTGGTCGTTATTGTTTTGATTTAAAGGACACGAGGAGTCAGAGAGGAACCAACTTAAATTAATCTAAAACCCAACAATTTTATTGTGATATTCGTTATTGTTTAATCTAATTGTACTTATAGAATGCATGGAGTGAGAAAGAAAGACTTTAATATTTATTTATTTGAAAACTCAACATCTTTGAAAATTAAATAAAAATTAATTGCAGCATGGATCCAATGGAAAACTTTCACCAGGATGTGGTGAGGTATACACTAGAGGCAATTTGTCAAGCCTAAAGGACCGAGTCTCTGGTCCGGAAGTGCCGAAGACTTCAGTACACATGGATCCGACTAGAGGATGGCAAAAAATTAGAACAACGGATCGAACCCATCGAGAAGTCTCAGGTCGAGGATCAGAGATATATCATTCGCGATTCGAGAGCAGGTCCAGAAGATTATCGAGCTTTGGGCCGGAATACATACATATGCTGGGGTGAGTCGAGTGCCATCCTACTAAGAAACCGAAAATTTCCCGGAAATCGCGACTCATCTTTCCCGATTTCTGCCAGCGGCTACAGTCATCAAAAAACCATGCAATATAGGTTCAGCAAGTTTGAGAGGAAGAAGATTCGAGAACTGAAGACAGATCAGAAGGACAAGTAGACGAAGCAAATACATAAACCTAAATATTCATAAAAACACTTATTGATATTTTTTTAGATGAGTCGCTTGCTTTATTTTGCAACTAAAATTGTTTTATTTTTGATGTGTTCGATTTTTTTAAACTTTGCTTTAACTTAAACAACTAATTAAATAAGGAAGAATTTTTCACTAAGAAGTAGTCATATTAAACTCAATAAATATTCAACTTATCAAGTAAAAATGAGATACCATCTTTTCATCTGAGGCCAAAGAGAAATTAAAGTTCTGAAAAACTTTGAAAATCAGTGATGAATTTGACTTAATATTTGAGCAAACTCAAAATAAAGGCATCAAATAAATACCTATGTAATATGAGCGACTACAATATAATATGTTTGCGAAATCGCAGGTAATTTGGCAGTAAGCGCTATTCACAACCTCAGATGTTCAAATTCTTGAAATCTTGTTTTCCGTAACAGTTCTAACATAAGAGTACATGATAGATGGTATTAACTAAAGGGTCGGTTAAATTACAAAACGATGAAGGGACAGAAAAATTGAGGCACGACACCTTCTACATTCATTAATCCATTACGTAATATTCAGTCATACAAATTCAATATATATAAATATAATTTCGTATCGAGATTATTTACAGTCAACCCACAAACACTACTCTTATGATAAAGATCCTATTAATTCTTAACAAACTTTCTTTATTATGTTTAGTGAACCAATACTTCGAGAAATTTAGAGTAGATGTGATGCATTAAACGCTCAAAGGTATGCAGACAGAACGTGCCAACTCACTTGTCCGGAGGTGCAGGAGAATGATATCAACTTAGTTTCGACCAAAAACTATAAAAAAATTAAATCAGACGTTCAAATTTTAGAGGAAACCAATTGAGGGTGATCGGATAACGATGCGGGATTTGAGGACCACGATCCGGGAACAGGTCTAACCTATGGCTATTTTGAAGACAATGCATTTTATATGGATGAGAGTATGGATAAAAACACATTTATGCGAGACGGGAATTCCTTCTGCAGTACCAATATTCACACCAGGCCATAAGTCCGTCTATTAGTTTGGTCGGTTACATAGGAAAAGTTTCTAGTAAACACTCGTTCTGGGAATGAATAAAAGAAATTTCCCGGACGTCTAAATAATATACAGATAGCAGGTCGGTCAATGAGCCAAGTTGAACTAGACTAGGTCTTGATTATTTAAATATTTAAACAAGTTAATTTTGTTTATAATATATATTTAAATTAACGATAACTATATTAGATTTATCTCACAAGTGTAAAAGTTTTTATGGGACTGAAAGTGTTTTAATGTGGGTACCACATTCAGAAGGAAAATTGTCTTCAAAACTCAGCCTAAACACATGTAAAAACTAAATATTAAAATTTTTATGCTTAATTTTTTAAAGAAAGCTATAAAATTAAGAGCTATATATATCGTAAAAATTTCTAAAACAAATTTTTTCATCATTATATGTTTAGAGTTTTTATTTTTAAATTTTAAATAAACATTCTGATTTTTGGTGTTTTAATATTCGATTGAAGCGGTTAATTTATCATGCTTTTAAACCGTTCTAGATTTTCTTTGGAGTACCCTTTTTTAGTCATTAATAATTTACCAACTATTTTTAGAAATTTAAAAAGGCATACATATATTAATTATGTCCAGTTTTCTACTGACGACAAAAATTCCAAATCAAAAAAGTATGTTTGAATTTACTGAAAATACGAAAAAACAATATTATAATGGTTATTTTCGATTTTTGTTAGAATTGAAGGTTCTCGAAATATATTAGAAGCACTTATAAATGTACCACTTAATAAAAAGTATTTCTGGTTATTGTTTTTATTTTTAAAATGTATTGCAAGGAACAGTTTATCCAAAACCACTAAGGCGCCAAAGTACGTTCATTAAAATTTAATTCATATTTATCTTCAATATTTGTAGGCAAAATACTAATTCCGAGTTTAAACAAACAAGGTGAGCGATATTCCACAATTATTACATAATAATAATAATATAAATAATAAATCAAAATAATGAATTGTTAATTTTTTTTTATCATTTTTATCCAATAATAGCTCTAACTCACAAAAAGGTCCATTATTTCCTAAAAATGCTGAAAAAGTAAATAATGAAATACCGATGAAATTGTAGAACAAAAGTGATATTTAAGAGCATAAATTGCAACTTCATATTTTTATGAATTCCAAATAAAAGAACTAAGAACTAATTTACTTTTTAAAGCATACTAGTAACTATTTCAAAGATGTCAGAAATCAGCATATGTAGGAGGATTCTACCAGTTCTTCATGACGCGGAGCCCAAACATGACAATTTAGGGACCGATCCCGAAATTACAGCAAACACTTGGTGAGCAAAACGATACCTAGACAGTATATTAGTTTAATAGCATATAATAGAAACTGAGGATATACCGGCTTGGTGTTGTTTATATCCCAACGTCTGTCTATAGTCAGAAATTGCATTTTACACTTTACGTTGCACTTAAAAATCAATAACTATATTTTTATAGTGCAAAATATTTGACTATAGTCTAAAAACCAAAAAAAATGCACTTTAAAATCCATAAAGCGCGGAAACCTATTTCGCAACATTTGTGCTATTTTCTAAGGCGCATATCTGCGATAACCGATAGTGGTCCATGTGGCTCACATTTGCCTACTACTTCACATCTGCAAACAAAATTGAATATGCGATTGAAATACTTTACTTTAGTTTATATTGATTTAACTTAGTGGAGAAATATGATTATCAATTATTGATCCGATTCCAAAGCTTGCCTTGTTTAACGATAAGAACTAACTCCAGGGGATATAAACTTTCATAGATTAACACAATTGATTACCAATTTAAATTTTTTTATCGGTAACTTCTTAATTAACCTTGGATTCATTTTAATTCTCTCTTTTTCTTTTCTTTGTAATTTCTTTTTGAATTATGCTTCCATTTTTCTTTTCCACGCCTGTCATTTGATTCCAGTTGTGTTTCATGTTATATTCTGCAATCTAATAGCGTTTACTGATATTGACTTCAGTTTAGATTCTTTACTTCAACTTTTCTATTAGCTCTGAAATCTGCCGAAACATAATTTACGAAGACGCCATTTTTCGGTTTTTCCGATGATCCCTTTCCATTATCTCATTCAGACTATCGAGAAATTAAGGAACACGAAACCGAAAGGTTCTAATTCATTTAAATTACATTTAAATAGTTATTTTTAATTTTAAATAAACACGTAACATGATCACCCATTATTCAATAATACTTCAATTTAGGGAAATAAGTATTGGAGATTTAAAGGTTGTCAGAACGATAAAACCCCCAGAAATGAATGTAACCAAAAAGCCCAAGTAAATCCATTAAGAACTTAATTGTTACACAGTCATATCCCGGTTAACGTTACCCCGAGCTATGTTGTTTCCTCCACCATTATAGGCATCTCCACTATAGCATTTCGTGGTGTCACTGGAACGTTTTTTAATATGTAAAACATTCCCAATAATTATATTTTGTACATAATCTTCATTCATGAATAAATTTTTTGATATTTGGATATTTGATTGCTTTGTGTAATTGGGTTTCGGTTAGCGTTGCGGTTTTTTGGAATCATTTAACAATGTTAACCAGGGTATGACTGTAGGAATTAATTCTAATAATTCTTAGTTTTTTAATAAACAACAAAAATTCTTCAATTAAGGAAAATAATTATTGAACATCTTTTGATTGAGAGTGATCGAAAAAGTCCAGAAATAGATATGAGCAAGAAACTTTGGTTAGTAGTAATGGTTATATATAATTATATTTTATTAGGGGCCGCCCATAAAGTATGTTACTCTAATTTTGACCATTTTGAGCCCACTCCACCCATGTCACAAATCTCAGACTCCCTCCCTTCCTATGTAGCAATCCTCAGACCCCCTCCCTCCCCATGTCACAAATCTCGGGCCCCTTCATCCCCATGTCACAAATCTCGGACCTCCTCCCTTCCTATGTCACAAATCTCGGACCCCCTTCCTCTTATGTCACAAATCTCGGACCCCCTCCCCATGTCACAAATCTCGGACTCCCTCCATCCTCATGTCACAAATCTAGGACTCCCTCTTTCCCATTACACAAATCTCGGACCTCCTCCCTTCCTATGTTACAAATCTCGGACCCCCTTCCTCCCATGTCACAAATCTCGGACCCCCTCTCTCCCCATGTCACAAATCTCGGACCCCCTCCTCCCATGTCACAAATCTCGGACCCCCTCTCTCCCCATGTCACAAATCTCGGACCCCCTCTCTCCCCATGTCACAAATCTCGGACCCCCTCCTCCCATGTCACAAATCTCGGACCCCCTCTCTCCACATGTCACAAATCTCGGGCTCCTTTCCTCCCCATGTCACAAATCGCGAATCCTCGTGATACTTATTATTATTATGATAACTATTCAATGTAGAAATTAAGAAAATTCGTTTAATTTAAAATAGGAATAGCGGATTTTCACATTTATAAATATATATTAACCAGTTAAAATTGAATTTTATCCAAAATGAATTATTAAAACAAAATAATTTGCAGATAAATATAAACAATACTATAATAATTCATCAATATGACGGCCTTTTTCATGTTTAAATGTTACCTTTAGTTATTTTCATGATTATTTCTAGTGGAACATATAATTCTCTTCTAAAAAGTTATTTTTATATAAAATAAAATAATTGATAACTACAGTTCTGTGCAAATTAATGTGAACACGAAATTATTTACATGTTTTCTCATGTCAAAATTAGTGGCCGTTTTGTTTTACTATTCTGACTCTTAATGAGTAACAATGTATCGAAACGCACAAAGATTATTATTTTAAGTGAACACAAATCAATGACTAAAAAAGATATTGCCAAAGAGTGTGGTGTGAGATTATGAGCTATAAACAAGAAGAATTGTGGTGTAAAAAAAAGAGAAATTTTGAAGGAAAAGATAGGATAAAACTTTTAACAAGGAAAAAATAAATTGAATACTAGAAATAAACGAGTTGAGAACTTCAGAAAAATTCAGCACACACTGAAGTTATTATCCACGATTCAATCGGAAGCTCATATCGATCAACACCCTTCAATGACGATGTCTTGTCGCTATTTGTATAAATGTACCGATTCAAAAATATAGACTTACTATAATAAAACCTGGACGCTTAACTAAGAACAGTTGATGTCAATGGTCGAATAGTTTTGCAACCAGATTCGTCTCCATGTTACGTGTCGAAGTTTATGATAAATTATTTCAAGGACATAACAAAAAACAGAAAACAACTTTAAAGAAATTGTAAAAGCTAGACTTCGTAAAATGGATTATATAAAAACAAAAATACTTGATTCTGTAATTCAGGTATGATTTCAAAACCAACAAATAGCAGAAAACGGTCAAAAAATACTTGTTAACTCAATGCCAGAACGTTTTGCCAACGTTATTAAAGCCAAGGGAGGACAAATTAATGTATTACTTTTCTATTATCTCAAATATTGTGTCAAATATTGATATTTTCATAAGGACATGTTTCATTCCTCATCCATTTCATTATCATTAACATACTAAATTTATTTTAAATTTATAAACTTTTAATTTTTTAGATTATACATTTAAAATGTTAATTTGGAAATACTATTTTAAAAGTAATTTATATAATTAATCTATAAAGTTAATATTTAATTTTTAAATATATAATTTAATCCATATTATAAGAACTTTTTTCAATTTTCACCTCTGATTTCTTTTAAATTGACATTGTATTTATTAAAAAAATTGACTATGAATCAGTAAATATATCGATGTTTTTTTCATATTCACGAATTTTCGGCACAGCTTTTTTCAAGTGATTCGTCTTTCGTGTATTTAACATACAAAAGTTTCGTTATATGTGGAAAAGAAATATTTGATAACCTTGCTATATATTAAAAAATTTGAAAGACAAAATTATTTTATTTACTGTATGAAAAATATCATTTAATAGTTTGGGGAAATTATTTGTTATCTACTTTTCATTAATTTTTGTAATTTATTAACAAATATTATTAGGAAACTGAATTTGAATGATGTTTTGAATAGTTATAAAGAGTCAAATGTATTTAAAAACGTAAAAGCGAGTAAAAAAGAAAAGTAAGTAATTTTTAATTAAGTCTAGCTTTATTATTTGTTGATAATTCAACTTAGAAATTAATAAAACAAAATTTTTAAGGTCAGGAGAAAAGCAATCACCAACTGTGGAAAAGTATAAATTATTCATTTGATATAATATCTAATCGAATCCCATAATAAATAAAGTCTTGACATTCAAAAACACTACTAATTGCATTCAAAAGCACCAATAATAAACCATTCTAGCCCCATAATAACTGATTAATATTATTATTTTTTTTACAAAATGAATTATTGATTATATAAAATTTATACGTAGAAATAAAAATTACGATATAAAGTGGTCTTAAAAGCAATACTACAAAAATGTTATCCAGTAGAATCGCGTGTAAAAACTTACTAGCCCAATGTGTATACATTTACTCGTCAAGAAATACAAATAAACATATTCGTTGTGATATTGAATTAATAATTTAATATTGATATTAAAAATTGTTATAAATTGTACAAAAAATTGTTTAAACATTGATTATGATATTAGTGAATTTTGAATTTAATCTATATTATAAGAATGAAAGTTTGTCTATTTGTTTGTCTGTTCATATAATATACATACATGTATAATTGATATAATATAATATCAATTATTGATATAATAATTGATATATAACATATTAAACATAGTAAAGATAATTAACAGACAAACTTTCATTCTTATAATATAGATCAGTGGTGGCCAACCCAAATCAATCAAAGGGCCAAATTTTCGGAAAAATACTATCACGGGCCACATTAAATTCATTTAAATAAATATAACTCGTTTTTACGATTCAAGTAAAATTAGAATCAATTTTTTAAATTAAAAACATGCTTAATTCGAATATGAATTCTAAAAAAGACAATTATTAATTTGATGTTTAAAATTGTGTCCGGACCACATCAAAACACTTCGCGGGCCACCGGTTGGCCATGGCTGATATAGATAATATCTGAAAACGGAAAAAGAAAGTTACTAAAAGTAAAGATGTCAAAAGAAAAAAGACAAGGGATTCGTCTTTCGTGTATTTAACATACATAAGTTTCGTTATATGTGGAAAAGAAATATTTGATAACCTTGTTATATATTAAAAAATTCGTTAGTGTCATAAAAAATTTGAAAGACGAAATTATTTAATTTACCGTATGAAAAATATCATTTAATAGTTTGGGGGAAATTATTTGTTTTCTATTATCTCATATATTATGTCAATTATTGATATTTTCCTAAGGACAGGTTTCATTCCTCATCCATTTCATTCTCATTAACATACTAAATTTATGTTTTAAATTTATAAACCTTTAATTTTTTAGATTATACATTTAAAATGTTAATTTGGAAATTCTATTTCAAAAGTAATTTATATAATTAATCTATAAAGTTAAAATTTAATTTTTAAATATATAGTTTAATCCATATTATAAGAACTTTTTTCAATTTTCACATCTGATTTCTTTTCAATTGAAATTGTATTTATTTAAAAAATTGACTATGAATCAGTAAAAATATCGATGTTTTTTTCATATTCACGAATTTTCGGCACAGCTTTTTTCAAGTGATTCGTCTTTCGTGTATTTAACATACAAAAGTTTCGTTATATGTGGAAAAGAAATATTTGATAACCTTGCTATATATTAAAAAATTTGAAAGACAAAATTATTTTATTTACTGTATGAAAAATATCATTTAATAGTTTGGGGAAATTATTTGTTATCTACTTTTCATTAATTTTTGTAATTTATTAACAAATATTATTAGGAAACTGAATTTGAATGATGTTTTGAATAGTTATAAAGAGTCAAATGTATTTAAAAACGTAAAAGCGAGTAAAAAAGAAAAGTAAGTAATTTTTAATTAAGTCTAGCTTTATTATTTGTCGATAATTCAACTTAGAAATTAATAAAACAAAATTTTTAAGGTTAGGAGAAAAGGAATCACCAACTGTGGAAAAGTATAAATTATTCATTTAATATAAAATCTATTCGAATCCCATAATAAATGAACTCTTGCCATTCAAGCCCCATAATACATAAATAACTTATATTATTATTTTTTTTAAAAATGAATTATTTATTATATATAAAATTTATACAAAGAAATAAAAATTACAATGTCAAGTGGTTTTAAAGTTATATATTAATTCCAGAGACATGGTACACAAATTTTATCGAGTAAGAACGCGTGTAAAAACTTACTAGTCCAATGTCAATATACAACCTATACAACTTGACAAGAAATACAAATAAACATTTATTGTGATATTGAATTTATAATTTAATATTGATATTAAAAATTGTTATAAATTGTACAATCAATTGTTTAAACGTTGAGTATATTATTGAATTTTGAATTTAATCTATATTATAAGAATGAAAGTTTGTTTGTTTATCTGTCCATATAATATACATAAATGTATAATTGAATTAATATAGAATCAATTATTGATATAATAATTGATATAATATAACATTAAAGATAATTAACAGACAAACTTTCATTCTTATAATATAGATAATGTCTGAGAACGGAAAAAGAATGTTACTAAAATTAAAAATGCCAAAAAAAAGACAAGTGATTCATCTTTCGTGTATTTAACATACATAAGTTTCGTTATATGTGGAAAAGAAATATTTGAGAACCTTGCTATATATTGGAAAATTAGTTAGTGTCATAAAAAATTTCAAAAAAAAATTATTTAATTTACCGTATGAAAAATATCATTTAATTGCTTGGGGAAATTATTTGTTATCTAATTTTCATTAAATTTTGTAATTTATCAACAAATTATATTAGGAAACTGAATTTGAATGATGTTTTGAATAGTTATAAAGATTCAAATGTATTAAAAAACGTAAAAGCGAGTAAAAAAGAAAAGTAAGTAATTTTTAATTAAGTCTAACTTTATTATTTGTCGATAAATCAACTTAGAAATTAATAAAACAAAATTTTTAAGGTTAGAAGAAAAGCAATCACCAACTGTGGAAAAGTATAAATTATTCATTTAATATAAAATCTATTCGAATCCCATAATAAATAAAGTCTTGACATTCAAAAACTCTTACTAATTGCATTCAAACCACATCATTAATGAACTTTATTTATTTAAATCAACCATTAACGAACTCATTGCATTCAAAAGCACCAAAAATAAACTCTTGCCATTCAAGCCCCATAATACATAAATAACTTAATATTATTATTTTTTATTTAAAATGAATTATTGATTACCGTATATACTCGTGTATAAGCTGATCCGTATATAAGCCGAAGTGAGTTTTTATAGTCAATTTTTTGTCCAAAATCAAGTACCCGTATATAAACCGAGGTAAAAAAATAGCTAAAATCTGACGAATTATTTAAATAATCACAAAATCTTGTTTTTGACATGTGCACAATTTGAGAAATTCACAATTGAGCAACATGTTAGATAAATAATAATTAAATAATAATTAATATAAAATTGATTAAATAAATATTTTTAATCTTACAAGAGTGTTAAATTAAATATGATTTTTTAAATTAAAATTAATGTTTTTTTGGCTGGCAAAAAATATTGGTTTTTGTTACCCGTATATAAGCCGAATGGAAAAAATTAGCTTAAAAAATTGCCCAAAATTTCTCGGCTTATACACGAGTATATACGGTATATAAAATTTATACGTAGAAATAAAAATTACGATATAAAGTACGATATAACACGATATAATCGCGTGTAAAAACTTACTAGCCCAATGTGTATACATTTACTCGTCAAGAAATACAAATAAACATATTTATTGTGACATTGAATTTATAATTTAATATTGAAATTAAAAATTGTTATAAATTGTACAATCAATTGTTTAAACATTGATTATGATATTAATGAATTTTGAATTTAATCTATATTATAAGAATGGAAGTTTGTCTGTTTGTTTGTCTGTCCATATAATGTACATAAATGTATAATTGATATAATATAATATCAATTATTGATATAATAATTGATATAATATAATATAATATCAATTATTAATATAATAATTGATATAATATAACATATTAAACATTGTAAAGATAATTAACAGACAAACTTTCAGTCTTATAATATAGATAATGTCTGAGAACGGAAAAAGAATGTTACTAAAATTAAAGATGTCAAAAGAAAAAGACAAGTGATTCGTCTTTCGTGTATTTAACATACAGAAGTTTCGTTATATGTGGAAAAGAAATATTTGAGAACCTTGCTATATATTGGAAAATTAGTTAGTGTCATAAAAAATTTCAAAAAAAATTATTTAATTTACCGTATGAAAAATATCATTTAATTGCTTGGAGAAATTATTTGTTATCTAATTTTCATTAAATTTTGTAATTTATCAACAAATTATATTAGGAAACTGAATTTGAATGATGTTTTGAATAGTTATAGAGAGTCAAATGTATTTAAAAACGTAAAAGCGAGTAAAAAAGAAAAGTAAGTAATTTTTAATTAAGTCTAGCTTTATTATTTGTCGATAATTCAACTTAGAAATTAATAAAAAATTTTTAAGGTTAGAAGAAAAGCAATCACCAACTGTGGAAAAGTATAAATTATTCATTTAATATAAAATCTATTCGAATCCCATAATAAATAAGCTCTTGGCATTCAAAAACTCTTACTAATTGCATTCAAACCACATCATTAATTAACTTTATTTATTTAAATCAACCATTAACGAACTCATTGCATTCAAAAACACCAATAATAAACCATTCTAGTCCCATAATACATAAATTACTTAATATTATTATTTTTTATTTAAAATGAAAGATTGATTATATAAAAGTTATACGTAGAAATAAAAATTACGATATAAAGTGGTCTTAAAAGCAATACTACACAAATGTTATCCAGTAGAATCGCGTGTAAAAACTTACTAGCCCAATGTGTATACATTTACTCGTCAAGAAATACAAATAAACATATTCATTGTGACATTGAATTTATAATTTGATATTGAAATTAAAAATTGTTATAAATTGTACAATCAATTGTTTAAACATTGATTATGATATTAGTGAATTTTAAATTTAATTTATATTATAAAAATGAAAGTTTGTCTGTTTGTTTGTCTGTCCTTATAATATACATAAATGTATAATTGATATAATATAATATCAATTATTGATATAATTGTATAATTGATATAATATAACATATTAAACATAGTAAAGATAATTAACAGACAAACTTTCATTCTTATAATATAGATAATGTCTGAAAACGGAAAAAGAAAGTTACTAAAATTAGAGATGTCATGAGAAAAATGACAACAATTACGAGAAGCCGATAGAATTAGTAAATGAAATAATAATAATTTAACCCATATGAACTCGAGAAATAAATAAATGAAATACCCAAAGATTGAGTGTATAATTTAATTTTAATATTTGTATCTATATTGTTTGTGCATTGCCATGCATGTATTTACTGATAATTTGAGTAGGGTTTGTATTTTTCGATTGTTTGTTTTCTGAATGTTTTTAATCGTTTTTATTTTCTGATTGTTTAATAGATGATTTTTATTTATAAGATAAATTCATGTGTCAGAGATTATGTTAAAATATCTAAAATAAAAAAAAATAATTGAATTGTATTATTATGATAAACGTAAACTCGGATGAAGCCGCCAGGTACAACCGCTAGTATATTATAAATATTATTTTAATTGTTAACCGAATTAATTCTATTTATAATTGCAATGCTATTAAAATCGGCAAAACGAATGAAAACAATTGTTAAATTTATTATTGTTAATTTACTATAGGAAATTCAATTTTGAAAATTTACTGATTTGGAATCAGGACAATCAGTTAGTATTTATATTAGTTAATTTTCATTATATTCTAATGATAATTAAATATATAGACCTAGAACGAGACCGATTATAACAATAAATCAATCATCAGTTGAAAGGAAGTACGTTGAATATGTTTTCGAATAATATTTTCTCAATTCTCGTCATGTATGAATATTTAGGAATTTTATTATTGATTATTACTATTAAGCACATTACTATCCAATAAAATACTTTTTATTTATTACCGTTTAAATTTAGAAAACCAAACATTGCAGATTTATTAACTGAAACCTATCAACCTGCGTGAGTAATTAATTGTTTTTATTTATTGATTTATAAAATATGCACATTAAAATAAAAATCTTTTTAAAAATAAATCAATCTAAATTTTCATTCTCACTTTAATATTTACTTATCCATTTATATATATTCATAATTATATATTATTTTCGTACTATAAACATATAACTCCGAATATTGACAGTGACATGTTATGGAAATGCCTTATATCAATAAAAATTTTAAATTAATAACTTTGATAAATAATTACTAAAAATAGAATGTTACTAATTATAGTAACTTTTTAATTTTCTATTATTTTATGCTGTTGTTTAATTTTTAAATAAAAGCAAATGATATAAATTTTCATAAAAAGAACAATGAAGGTGCAAAGGACTTAATTGTATTTTTCACAGTCAACTTCACACTTTAGCCTCATAATCATTACATTTTGACAACTGATAAGGCTTGCTATTGATTCTATCAAATATGGAAATTGACAAATATGTAAAAAGCCTTAACTTATATGTATAAAAATTTTAAATTAATAACTTGGATAAAAAATTACTAAAAATAGAATGTTACTAATTATAGTAATTTTTTAATTTTCTATTATTTTATGCTGTTGTTTAATTTTTAAATAAAAGCAAATGATTTCACGATATAAATTTTCAAAAAAGAACAATGGAGGTGCAGAGGACTTAATTGTATTTTCTCACATTCAACTTCATACTTAAGCCGCATAATCATTACATATTTTGACAGCTGATAAGGCTTGCTATTGATTCTATCAAATATGGAAATTTAGAAACAATATTGTTCATGTAAAAAAAAGCAATTTTTGAAATGTACCAGCTGAGGCTTATGAAAGCACAATAAAGGCATTAATTGATGCAAACCGGCGAATGACAACTCGTGAGATCACTGAAAGTTTAAATTTATCGAATTCAACCGTTCATGATATTTTGAAACGCCTTGGTTTAGTCTCAAAGACGACATATTGGTTTCTCATGTTCTTACGGAAAGAAATTTGTGTCGTAACCTTGACGTCTGTGATTTGCTTCTTGAACGTCAAGAAAATGACCCACTTTTGAAGTGCATTATCACTGGGTACGAGAAAAGGGTTGCCCACAACAATGGTAAATCAAATAGATCATGGAATAAAAAATATGAATCGACTCAATGCACTTTGAAAGCCGATATTCATCAAAGAAAAAGTTGATACTATCTGTTCGATATGATTTCAAATGAATCGTTTATATTGAGCTTCTACCCTACAACACAACTATCAATTCTGAAATTTACTCTCATCAACCGGACAAATTGAAGGATTGATTCTAACAGAAAAAGTCAGAATTGATCAATAGAAAAGATGCAGTGTTCCACTAAAATAATGTGAGACCTCATACAAGTTTGGTAACACACTAAAAGCTTTTACAGCTTTGATTGGATATGCTGCCATACCAACCATATTCTCCAGATCTGGCAGCTTTTGATTATTTGTTTCGGTCTCTACAAACCTTTTGAAACGGTAAAACCTTTACTTCAAATGAAGGGGTCAAAAATAACCTGGATCAGTTTGTTGCCACCAAAGAACAAAGATATATGATCATGGAGTCATGCTACTGTCAGAAAAATAGCAAAAGGTATTGGACCAGAATGGACAATATGTAGTCTAATAAAATATTTATTCACTCTAAGAAAATCGTCTTTCATTTTCATAACTAAACAAAATTACTTTCTGAACACAATAAAATAGAAAAATGAAAACTCAAATGTTTACAAAATCTAGCAAAAAGTTAAAGTTATTGACCTATCAAATCATATTGCTAAATTTGATTCATTTTAAGGGGAAAATTTAATGGCTGCTCTTAACCCTTTATAGGACAAATGGTGAAATTGGTTAATATATTAACCAGTTGCTTTAAGGTCTATTTTTCTAATATCGCCCATATAAACATCAATACTTTGTTGAGAACGCTCTTATATACTTTTTCTAAAAACATTTTGTACAAAATATATCTATCTTTTTTATTACATCCATTTATTTTCTAACATGACGCTATCTTTGATCAATATATTAACCGATGAAATCTTTTATTTTTCCTACGGAATAAGAAATATTTTTATTTTTATTTATCAAATTTATTTTATCTAGGCAATAAGTATTTTAAAATGACTTATATTTAAACGAGCATTAATTATATTAAAATGAGCATTACATTTTTTTAAATGATCATTGTTTATATTTATTAATATGACTAAAAATTCAAATTCAATGTTTTAAATGGCTCAATCACAAGTATGTTTGCCAACTCTCCTGTTTTTGCCGGGAGTCTCCCGGTTAACTATGACCCGGGAGATGTAAATCTCCGGGCCTTCCGTTTTTCGAATAATTTTTTGTTTTCCTGTAAGGAATTTCATGAACATTTGCTTAAATCACCAAAGCTATTGGTGTCAGCCCATTGACAAGAAAAATACAATTTAAAAAAACAACAAAAATAGCATGATTTGTAAACTGTACTATGTAATATGTAAAAATAATTGTTTTGTTTAAATCTTTATGTTATTAGTCATCATATAGTTAAAATCACTAACATGTGTAAACCAAAAAAGTGAAAAAACACCTGTTATATTATTTCTTAAGTGTTATACTGTTCGCTATTTTATAATCTCCCGGGTTCGAGGTTGTGTGAGTTGGCAACCCTAGTTGGCAACTCTAATCACAACGAATAGCACATTATTTAAGCGATACATAAGAAGAGATCGACAAAACACAAGACAACATAGCTTCTAGTGCAAAACGCTCAAAATAAATTCGAAGAAAGTGGGAACCTTTTCAGACCTACGAGAACATGGAACAAACTTTAGAAAAAATAACGAGTAATGAAATCTGGAGCATTTCAATGACAAATATTACAGGTGAATGCAAGGGAGTATACTATCGGTGCAATCAAGTCAAAAGACGTTCGAAACAATGTATAGTCGCTACATTTGTAAACATGTGGTCGATAAAACAGATTTACTAAGACAGTGACNAAAGAATTACACTGGGTAATTATTTTTTATTATTTAGTTCAAATGCTTTGTTGTTAATGGTAATAATATTAATATAAGTAAAATATAGGATTTGGCGTTGTTACTTATATTTAAATCGATGCCATTATTTAGTGACTGCTATAAAATAATAATATTATTTTAGATCAAATGATAAATATCGTAATCATGAAAAATTTTCAGAGGGGTAATATTACATTAATATAATAGCACTAATAATAATTATTAATTATTATTATTAGATCAAAAGTTCAAGATAGTAATATTGAAGAGTTTTCAGAAAGGTAATGATAATAAACTAATTATAATAATAATATTAATAATTCCTTAAATTTGAGGTTAATTTAGCATTAATTAAACAAATTTGTGCTTCGTTGATCTAAATAATAACATTACTCTTTCTTTATCTTTTCTTATTAATATCGTGTCTACATTCCGAATACTTTTAGCAACTTTACATCTCTAGAATGGAATTTGTCACTACAAAATATTAATTTTCTTTACAAAAGCTTTCTATTTCCTCTCATTTATACATTTTATAATCTTTACACCATTGCCATTTTCATTAAATTTATTCGTACCCCTGTGTCTAATAATCGGTCTATCATTCAGTACATTTTTCGATTTGATGTTGTCCATCATTAATTCTGACGACTTTCTCATTTACTCCTAATTTCCAAATATTATTCTATCCTTTAAAATTTCCCATAATCTTTATTTTTATATTTTCTCTCATATTTATTTTATTTAAATATAATTTACATAAATGATTTTTTTTCACTAGCTCTAAGATCAAGTAATTTCTTAAATTTGTATTCTAAAGTCTTACATACGTCAAGGGAAATTTCAGTTTCAGAATATCTAAATTCAATATTACAAATAAATTCTATTTTCGGGTAATTTAAATTTCATTATTTTAAATATTATTGATTTTATTAGAAATGTGCCAGAATATCAAAGGTAACCTTTATTATTTCATTGTGAAAATTATGGGTCATTTTCTAATAATTTAGTTTTATTTGCCATATTTTATAAATATTATTGTTATTTTAAATTTTCATTGATTTATTGGGTTTTTCTATTTTTTATTTGGATAAAATGTAATTATTATTCATTGATTGATATATTAAAAATTTGATTTTCAGATAATATTGAATAAAAATGTCATGTTGTCAATTAAATTTAAAGATTATTAGGCAATACTTCAAATCAATAAATTAATTTCAACTAAATAGCTGTTTAATGTTAAGCATAATTAATAGTAATGATTGTTGAAATTGTACAAATTGTGAATCATTCGATAGAAATTATTTAATTTCAAAAACTTCGAATTCTGAATTTGAATTCTGAGTTTTTTAATTTTTCTGTTTCTTTTTATTTAACGAGATATAAATCGAATAAAAAAGCGGAAAATAAAATTTTCTGGAACAGCCTTGTAATTATGTTTTAGGGGAAAAAATTTAATTTCTCATGATTTAATACAAAAATTAAAATCTTTTCAAATACTATTTTCCTTGAAAACAGATTGAATGTAAAATCTATAATTTTCATTTCACTAATCACAAATTTCAAACAGCAATTTAATTGTTTCAAGATTAATTAATCTACAATGCGATGAATTATTACATGAGAAATATTTTTTGTACAATTTTTAAAAGCATTTGAATAATAGAAAATGCGGAAATTAAATAGCATTTATCAAGGAATATTTAGTTCTCTTCAGTTCAACTTATATTTTCGAACAGGCATTTTCTGTAATGAGTCCATATGAAAGTACAACAAGATCAAATGATTTGCATTTGGAGGCTGTGTTAAGAATTGTTACTACATGTATGGAGCCAGATATGAAGAAAACTCTAGACAATTCATTCAAGCTGGTTAATTAGCGGTTCTCGCGTCTGTGTGCGCTTTTTACTTTGAGATTGGATTAATTTGTGTGCGCACACAGACGCGGACAATTGTCGAGTTATTATGACAGTTTGTGGATTTCAGTGATTTTCTATTGTTTTTGCTGGAATTTATGTAAATTTTTATATCAGAGTTGTTTTAAAAATTAGAATTTCGAGAAGAGTTTTGAAAATAAATTTTTAGGAATTTAGTTTTAATGGCTTCGATTAATGCAGATGATTACTATTATCATAAATGCAACAAGGACGTTCACACATCTCAGGATGGTAAATGCGTGACGTGCAATGATGGATTTATTGAAAGAATTGAATCGGATAACTCAATGGAAAGTGATGATGATACCTTGAATGTTTTTCATATTATTCGTCGTATTCCTGGTGGAAGTACTACAAACGAAACTGATGGTTCCTTTTTTATGACTCCAAGAGATCCTGATAACAGAAATAGTGTTTTTGGCCAACTAATGTCAAATTTATTTGGTGTATTGCTGCCGCTGGATTTTAGATCAGATTCGTCAGATTACATGCTTTCAGATCAAAGTTTCGACAATTTTTTTTTGAGTATTATGAATCAATTTGAACCGAGTGGTCCTCCACTAGCAAATGAGGCAGATATTAAGAAATTACAAGTCAAGGAAATCACCGCAGCTAATGATACAGGTTCCATTTGTCTGTCAGATTATGAGGTGGCCGATGAAGTGTACGAGTTGCCCTGTCAGCATAGATACCCTGTTCAATGTCTAGAAACGTGGTCAATTAAACACAAGCATTTAAACGGTTAATTTGAAATCGGATAAATCTAAACTAAGGTTTATTCGTGTCCGTTCTCTCAACAGCTTTCATAGATTCTTAATTGTAGAGACTGTCAGTAAGGCAGTTTTTAAATCGACAATGAGAAATATCTTGGTTTGGAGATTACACTCATCGTTGACAAATTCTATAAGAAAATATCACTTTTCTTCATACATCATATTTCTCTTACGAGCTTAATATCAACTGAAATTCTCTGACATCTTTCGCACTTTTACTCTTCTGCTGACATTATTTCCTTTCCGTGATAAGACAAGTGGATGGACATTTCAGAGTCTTAGTATGACCAAGGCTATTAGCTTCTGACGAAACCTTTGTTTAGAGTTTGTGCATATTTTCTATGTACATCTTAAATAAGAGTAAAATTTTGATATTCGTCTGAACCGAATTGTTTTCAGTATAGTTTTCTTACTTTCAAAGGTTTTCATAATAACATATTTTTCAGTATCTATAAGTGATATTTTTTAATTTTTAATAATTATTTTTATATTTTTTTACTTTATAACTGGATTTTAGGAAGGAGAAATCAGATAAAGAGTAAATTTGAATTACTGGGGTTTTTTTCGAAATTTATGTTAATTTTCAGCAAGCTTTTTGAAATATTGAAGACTTTAAACCTTAATCATATTATTAAAGAAGAAATGTTAGTTAACAGTTTGTTTCGATTTGCTTTTATTATTATTTATTCAGTTCCGATATACCTAATGAATCTTCTTTTATTTCTAATTAGTAATTTAATATTGATTATTTTGTGAAAAATATAATTAAATATATTAAGTGATCCTTCAAATCGTTTAAATATATTCTCAAAACATGTTACACAGGGTTATCTAAATTATTTACTAGTATTGATTTATTTTATTTCATCTATAGAAAAAAACTCCGAAGAATCTTCCAACATAATCGATGCTATTGAATCTCAAGAGTATCGAAAATTAAATAGGCATTTGTCGTTTAATAGTTTTCATGAAGCTGTTTACTTGACCAAAGATAAAAAAATGTGGAATTTCCCGATCGATAATGATCAAGGTTGGATTTGATTTTTGAATGATTGATCATTTATTTAGTCTGACTAATCATCATTTTAATTCGATATATTTTTAATAAATATTAGGGGCGCTGCCCCTGTTCGCTTCGCTTCACCAACCCTGTTAGAACGTGGGGGTTAAAGTAAATATCCAGGGTATTCTTGGACAGGATTAAAATTCATTTTATCAATATTTTTACATAACTATGATAAAAGATAATAGCAAAAACCCTTTCAAACTAATATAAAACAAT
Source organism: Schmidtea polychroa (assembly GCA_959609185.1). Classification (NCBI taxonomy): domain Eukaryota; kingdom Metazoa; phylum Platyhelminthes; order Tricladida; family Dugesiidae; genus Schmidtea; species Schmidtea polychroa. The sequence goes on along the minus strand of CAUHTR010007487.1, from coordinate 17,079 downwards.
AAATACATCATAAATAAAAACAAAAAAATTTTAAAAAAAAATTCAAAATTCAAAAAAAAATTTCTTAAAAATTAAATAAAAAATAAAATAAGTAAAATTCGGATGGAGGAGACACTTAGCTTTTTTATATAGATAGAGAGATTTCATATTGATAATTTGAATTGTGTAATCAATATTTAATCAATATTCAAAATAATATTTTGATTCATTTAATATTTTATATATATATATATATATATATATATATATATATATATATATATATATATATATATATATATATATATATATATATATATATATGGAAAGTTCCTTTTGCAAAAGTATAGAGAATGTCGAGATCAAATTTTGCGCTGAAGCTGATATTTTTATATAATTGGTTAAAATCACGTTTGAGATTCCTCCAAGAACTTGTGAGCTTTCTAATTCTTTATTAGTTATAGAGATTGTGTTTAAGCTGTTTTGAGATTTTTGAAAATTTCTTTTGGCTAATTTAGTCTTTTTAAGACAGGTATTTTTGATGAGTTGTAATTGTGTTCGTATCTTCATCGGATGTTGGTCAAATCTAAGGGGAAATTTTAGGTAATCTTGATGATGCTTAATACATATTTCAAAACACTTCATTGGTTTACTATGGGATCTGGACAAAAGGCCGAATAGACAAAAAGCAAACAAAAAGAACATGTTTAATTTTAATAACAATTACATAAATATTGTGGAAAAAACTATCAACTTATCGTATTTGTATGTAATTTCAATATTTTATTGTCTATTGTCGGCTTTTTAGCCTATCGGCCTTTTGTCGTAGACCCGTTTAATATACATTTGTAAGTCTTTAGTACAGTGATTTACAAATGGGGTTCCGCGAGATTTCGAGCTCTGACACTATATATTATCAGATAAAATAATCGGGGTTTGGGGTTCTGGTGACATACTCATCGGGGTTTGGGGTTCTGGTGACATACTCATCGGGGTTTTGGGTTCTGGTGACATAATAATCGGGGTTTGGGGTTCTGCTGACATACTCATCGGGGTTTGGGGTTCTGCTGACATAATCATCGGGGTTTGGGGTTCTGCTGACATAATCATCGGGGTTTTGGGTTCTGGTGACATAATAATCGGAGTTTGGGGTTCTGTTGACATAATTATCAAAACCAATATTTTCTAAATTCAACAAGTGCTGATATTGATTTCCATTGTAAAATTGTGCTTAACCTGACAGGACTCGATAATTGATATCTTGATTTAGAATTTTCACATGTTTTTGGGAATTTCAAGCGTAATTTTAACCGATTTTTCTCTCTTTTAAAAAAGTCGTTTTCAAATGTAAATCTCAACATAATCTGTATTTTTGGCATAAAATTTTCAAAAATAAATTTTCCTTGGCTTAAACCGCTTTCTAAGTGAGATGGGAAACACTAGAGGTCAGCAAAAAACTAGATCCCGATAAATCTTTATCACTTTCAAAACTCAAGATGTCTTGGCATTGAATACATTTTCCCTCTTAACCGATTGGTGACTGAATACTTTACCATAGTAAATTATCGCTATATAGTTTTTTTCCATTTTCAAGCGCGACATACGCTAAACGAAATATAATATAATTATACATTACACATTTTTATCACAATCTTGCTTTTTTCTTAAGGGTGCCTAAATATTGCAGTGTTACTATTGTTAATTTATTTCCTTTAATGAGTGGTCTTAAAAAGCTCCTAAAATCAACTGTTGTAAAATAAATTTGGAAAAGGTTCCCTATTTTGAATGTTACTTTCATTTTAGTCTTCTGTACAATAAGCCAATGATTAAAATGAGTTCCTTGGATTAAAATTCTCAGCAAATAAAAGAAAAATTTGAGATTTTTTAGTCAAAATAAAAAGGTGGGAGGCAATTATATTTTTTCTTTAATGCATTTCCATATATAATATTATGAACAATTTTTCAGATAGTGAAGAATTAAAAGTCGGATTTCATGAGCATGTTTTTCCCCAGCAGTACCTCACTGGTAAACTGCCGAAAACCGGAATGATTGGACAATTCATGAATTATGTCTGCGTGGGACTGAGTCAAAATCCCCATCTTACTGTCGAAGAGAAAAAATCCCACATTAAATGGTATGAAGGATATCTGTCTAAGAAAATCGAACAAATCGATATGGCAATGCAAAAAAGCATTGATGATGCGAAATACTGAGCAAGAGTTACGAAATAAACGTTAATATATATATTTTTTAATATTGATTTTTTTTATTATTATAAAACCGTTAAAATTCGTGAAACATTAAATTGAGAGAGGATTTCATATTCTTCCACCGCATCGATAGGCGTCACTGGTACTGTTTGTGGGGGAGCAGGATATCCAAATTCACCGGTGAATATTCCATTCATAAATAGCTCCCATTCGTCACTTGGATCGTTTAGGGGATTGTATTTGATTTGCTGCTCATTAGTTGCACTTTTGTTGGGTTTTGATTGATTTCCTATACTCGTTGGAATTGTTTCATTTTCCATCAGCGTAAATGCTTTATTATTGTCTGAGGTTTGTGAATTCATTACTGGCTTGTTTGTGTCAGTGTTTGTTTGAATGGTGTTATTTATGATTGACGTTGTTGTACTTGTTCCAGTATTTGTCACAATTATCGATTTGCTATTTTCGTTTGTTGTTAGTGCTAAATGAAAAAACAAATTGACTTATTATTTCAAGAAATACAAAAATGTATTATGCAAAAATTAAACAAATTACATTTACCGTGTTTTTAGGATCATAGTGTAAATCAGCGCAAATTTCAAAAAAACAATTACAGGGTTATGCAAATCTATATGCCGATTTAATAAAAATATATAAAAATGAGGGTTGAGATAAAAAATTAAAAACGCCATAAATATATTTCAAATTGTTCCCTTTGTCTTGCCTTTTCAACCCATACCCTCATATTAGAGTAAAAACCACGACATTCTACTCCATAAGATATATCAGTTCCCAGTAACTCATATAAAGCATCTTCTATCCTTATGTTTGCGTTGGCAGCTTTCAATCCATGATATCGTGATATTAACATCGAAAAAAATTCTTTAATTGGGTTGAGCTCTGGTGAGTAAGGTATTAGAAATTTCACGGGAATTCGATTATCGGACAATAAAAACTGAACATCTCTTGAATGATGAAACTTTGCATTGTCCATTACCAGAAATTTGCCTGGGTTTTGTCGAAAGTAAGATATTAGATGTTACCGTATAAACTCGATAAATAGAGATTGGTTATATGACCTTTGATGACAGTCCTCCTACACTTCTCAACTCGACTTTATTCTCTTCGTCTCTTAGGATCTTTCTAACAGTCTTTCTATCCAGTTGAAAGGTTTCTGAAAGATCCTTAATGGTGGAATTTGGTTTTTTGGAAGAATTTATTACACGATCTCTAAGTTCTTGCTTTGCGACCCATATTGTGGAGTTATTTTTTCAAAACTTTTAATTAAAAAGGTATATTGATTTGCATAACCCTGTAATATAAATGACATTTTCCTGAATAGAATTAAGTGTGTCATCACATTTACGTCCATGTTTCAATTGGTTGGTATTATGGAGATAGAAAGGTTCTCTGGAAATGGGATTGAAAAATCTTGTGTGCTACAGGAGTAGGATGGTATGGTGTATTGATAGCGCCTCTCGGCTATTTATATGTGTATATTAAAGATAAATTCATCGTTAATCTCATTTCACAAATTGAAAAACAAGGTTCCTTTGAATCTAAATCTAGCGCCTGAAATTCTTGTTCTTTGTACCTATAATTAAATCTATAAATATTTCACCTTTTATTGTGCATTTCATTGGGGCTGTTTTCTGAATATCTACAGGTGGACGAGCTTTGATATTTGGTGAAAAATTAGCGAAACTATTCAACCCATCATTTGGCTTGACAGATCCAATAGTTGTGGAAATTCGCTGTTCAGTGTCTGTGGGCAATATCATTGGTCGAACTTGCAACTGGGTCTGATTCATTGGAACTGGAATCGATGAAAATGACAATCCACTGGGATCCAGCAATAACAATGTATTAGGTTGCGCGGTCGGATTTGTATTAGTTGGCATTATGATTGGCTGGCCAGTGTGAATAATTGTCAATCCCCCACTTTGTGGCCATGACAACAACGAAGGATTGACAATAGCCGATTGATTTTGAATAGATGCTGAAAATGAATTCTGAGTAGAATCGTAGCTGCTTCTTTCATCTTTATTTATTTCATTTTCCATTGGTTGTTTGGGTTTCGATTCGTCATTTATGGAGTTTGTCGTCGCTGCGGATATTGAATTTTCCACTCCATTATCCTGTAGAGCATTTTCGGCGTTCAATTCGGCTTTTCGTTTTCGACGCCGTTCGGCTTTCAATAGACTTCTCGGATCAGGCTGGGTGACTCGGAACTCCGTGTAGTTTTCGAATACGACGTCTTTCTCTTCGAGTTGCGGTAAGTCACCTCTCATGTGATCTCTCAATTTTTTCAAAGACACAAAAAACGGTATTTTGTCCTCCGCTCTCGGCAATTGGGCACATCTGGCACTCGATGACGGCATAACGAATATGACCTGTGATTACGTCATATCATGATGAGTCAACGATAATACTCACCGAGTCCGTTCCTTCCATTTTATTTGGTTGCAGACCCATCGAGAAATTCTTATTGCCGATAAACGCCTCATAGATACCTGAAATGATCGATTGTACACTCCAAATGTTCCAGTGACGTAATGTTTATTTACCAATCCCGTTAAACACCACAATTTTCGGCTTATATCTTTTGATCTTTTCCACCATTAATCCAGCACCAATTTTCATTTCTTTCCTACTCAATTCGGTAGTTCCTTTATTTGGACGGGTACAAAAACTGATGAATCCTATTCCATAATCCAGCATTCGAGTGTCATCCTCACAAGTGACTGGATGAGAAACCATCCCCACTTCCGTTATACATCTCCCTAAACACTTCTAAGTAATAACCATGTTATTTGTATAATAATTACAAAAATGATTTCCGGGCCCGGAAAAATGATGATTTGATACTCCTAACATTCCTGATGGTGTTATGCCAACCTACGTATAATAAAAGGAAAATATGTATTAATATCATTAATTAGGTGATATATTAAATAAATATTTGATAAAAATAAATAAAATGGCCGATTTTACCACAACAATATCCAAATTTTCTCTTAAAATATCAGGTAAATTTAACACTGGCTTTTCATCATTATTTCCGTTTGGTTTATTAAAACTATTTTCAAATTTTTAACAATAATTATATAACAAATATATATTCATTTACTTTTGGTTTTTAATACTTTGCGAAAACTCAACAGTCCCACTTTGCTGTTGATACATGACAATATCTTAAAAAAATTTCTATATTAACAAAACAATTATTAATTAAGTTAATATTATTCAAAAGTTATATAGATTAAATAATCAAATTGAATAATAAGCTCAGTATTATTTTTATAACAATAATATAATTAATATTAAAATTTAAAATTTAAACATTTGTTATTAACAGTTAAACAAAAAGATGGAAATGTGAACTTTTAATTATTTTTTATTTTTTAATTTAACTTAAATAATATTAATTTTTTTTCTATACCCATTAATTTTACCCTTTTGTAAAAATAAATATTAATTGTGTATAAGATATATTAAATAAACTAATATAAAGCTGTACAACATAAATAAAATATCAATAAAGAGTACAATAATTAAAATAGGAATTGTCACTAAATTAGATGATTGTCATAATAAAAATATATACATTGTCAATTAGATGTATAATAAAATCACAAGGGATAATGATTGTCAGTTAGGTGATATCCGAGACGTGAAAAGAAAATTGAATTGGAAGCGAACCAGATCAAAAAGTAAAAGATCGATTAAAAGGAAGTTAGCGAATAAAAGGTGAATATTGATGAAGATTTGACAAAGCATCAGCGCCGAGCGGAGAACTGATTAACCCTGTAAAACTTTGTCGTTGATTGTATCTTTGGATTTTGAGAGATTTTTGTGATTCAAATATACGTTGGGTAGTTTTTTGTTTTGTTAATTACGATTTAAAGGGAACGTGGAGTCAGAGGTTACCGACTTGAATTAACAAAACCCAACAATAAGTTAATTCAAAAGGTACGATTGTAACTATTGAAACTAACGAAATGATTCCCGTAGTTCTAGTATGACACCTCTGCTTCTCCAGAACTGACCGATATATACTCGAATGAGAAGATTTTGATTTAGATTTGAAAAGACTTCTAACAACTGGATTTTCTTATTAGAAACCTTCAGTCCATCTTGTAATATCATTTTCTCTTTGTTTTTTAATTTAATCTCCATCGTTTGTTTGTTCATGGGGCAATAGGGGAATATTATATTTATATCACAATGTTGCTTGATAATATCTCACACAGAACAATGTTGCGTAATGTTGGCAAACAAATTATGATAAACGTTTTCCAAGAATATAAGCAGTTTTTCATGGAATAATGTATAAAATCCGATAAAAATATAAACAGACATTTTTATGTTTAATTATTTCACCAAATTACCCGCTTGTTATTTTTAATTAAAAAATCATAAAATGTAAAACTTTTCTTGTTTTTAAATATACCTAGAAATAATATAATTATTTTTAATTATATTTGGGAAAAGTAAGCAATGTGCAACATTGCGGTACATTTAGTGTTCTGAAACTCGTAAATAATGTCAAATAGGAAATTTATTGTTGCCCTTGGGAGATGTTTTATTTTTGCCACTGCCTTATAAGGTATCCATATTCTACAACAGAATTATCTTTTGGATCTATTGCATTTTTGATTGCTGTCAGTGCTTCTTTTTCAGTCAATGGTTCCCTGCCAAATTCACATAAAATTTGTTTAATTAAATCAACTGGCAATTTTCCTTTATCGTTTTTATCAAAATAAAGAAAAGCTTCCCAAATTAATCCTTCTCTTTTCTGTACGTCAGAATTCCACAGTTTCGCAGCAACAAATAGGAACTGTTCAAATTTTATTTTACCTTTTCTTTCTGGGTCAGCCATGAATTCATAAGCTTTTATTTCAGCTTCAGAAGGTGCAAGTTTAATCCATCTTAAACCATTTCCAACTTCTTCTGTTTTAATTAATCCAGTGCCTAACCTGTCGCAGTATTTAAACCCTTTTCTTATTAATTCCACTTCATGTTCCATGAGTTCCTCGGGCAGCATTTTTAAACGATTTTGACCAAATTATTCTTAATTTTAAATTTTTTGGATATTGATTAAAATTATTAAAATTAAATCTTAAATTTAATTTATTTCCGAAAATTATTGAAGAATAGTATATTCCTAAATTATCGAAATTAGTTAGTTTTTTGCTTGTCCAATCAAGTTTCGAATAAATGCGCAATGCTCATAATAATGTGACAATATCATTATTTAAGTATGACTAATTTTGATTCGTGGAGATGTTATTTTACAAAAAAGATTATGAATCATATATGATACAATTATTAGAAAGGGCCACGCTTCGCTTCTAAATGTTGTGCATAAGTGTTAACAGTTAAATTCAAAACAAAGTTTTGTTGTATATCAACAGTCTTCAAAATTCTTTAGTGCAACCTACTTTAACCAGTGCTTTTTTCTGGCGGAACGCTCCGGAACGGCATTCCAGAACCTTTTTTCGCTGAATGATTTCAAAAAATTGATATGTTTTGGTTTTTTGTCATATTTAAAATAGTCAATTACAATCAAATTAAAAGTAGTAGTCGTACGCCAAAGCGAGTGAATCCTCCGTGCTTCCTATATGTTATTACTATTATATTATATAATAGTAATAACACAGATATGTTTAGTAATACTACAGTAATAATACTATAGATACGTTCCGGCACCCTTTTTTCCAGAAAAAAACACTGACTTTAAGTATCTAATAGACAATCTTTCTTTATTTTAGAACAATTTCAAAAAATTCCACCAAGTTCAATATTAAAAGTGGTAATAAATTTTTAAAACTTATTGAGGGAGAACTTGTCGTTTAATTTTTTCACTATTGCTGTCTAAAGTTCTTAGAATCTTTCTGCTCAACAACAAGGTATTATTCTAAAATAAACAAAAAAACCGAACTCATGAAATATTTATATATTCGAAAACGGAATGTAAGTTATTTGTTTTGATAGAAAGCTACGCAAAAATCTAATTAATAAAATAAAATTTTGATGACACTAATCATTTCTTTTTCTCAAAACACCTCAAAGTTTGATAGCCTGAAAAAAATCTTGATAAAAATTGGATTTATTCACTTAGGTATATCAGAGAAATAATGTTGATTTAACTTTTTGAACCAGAGGAATTAATGTGGATGTAAAAAAACCAAGTTAAGATTAGTAAAATTTTCCAGTTTTTGGTCAACTGAAGACGTATCACAGCTTTCAAGCTAAGGGTTTTTAATTTTGAGAATCAACCTTAGAAAAGATTTCAAGTAAGTTGTACTTCGTCGGTGACTATTAAACTACCAATTACTTATCTGACTCCGAGTATTTATTTAATAATGACAATGACAAATCCCAACGACGTAAAACTTTATTGATTATCATAATTGATTATAACGAATTCAACGATATCAATTTTCAACACACCTCAAAGGTTTCAAATGCTTAATACAACCCTTCAAGAAGAATAGACAACAATGATAATACTCTGAGAACACAACTACTTGATGACTGTTGGTAACAGGCGATTCGCAAAATTGATCTGTTTGCCTTCTGACTTGATTTGAATTCCACAACCACTTCTGATTTATTAATTCAATACGCAAGTTTTCTTCTTGTCTCTCGTCCAACTGTTTTCCTGATGGACCTTATTGATAATGCATTCATTTTTTACATCTGTTCCATTGGCACTTTGTAATCTCTGACAGCTATCGAGAAATACATATTTTATTACGATCCCATATCTTGGATTCCCCATTTCTTGTTTTTCCCTTAACTCGAATAGTTCATCAAGATAACAAGTTAACTTAAATTTTGTTTGGCTTTTTGTTTTGTTTTTTTTGCGCTTGTACTTGGTAATTAAGAATAATCTTCTTTTATTTAATTATCTGCTTTTATTGATTTTTTTCTGTTCTCTTCTCATTTTTCAATATCTCTCTTCCACTTCTACTTTACTGAGTTCCAGAACAACACCCCATTCATTTATCATCATTTCCCTTAATCATTTTACGCATTTGATATTTTTTTTTATTTTATTAATTAGGTATCCTCTATATTATAGAGTCTATAAGATGCTCTTAGAAAAGGATAATATTAAAATGAAATGGTCAAGTCAATATCATCACTTAGTCAATAGTCAAATTGAAAGCCAATTCTAAACAATTAGGCATCCGTTTCATATTTCCTTAAAAGAACCAAATGTAAAAGATTACGTAGAAACATCTGAAGTAGAATTCATAGTGATTGTGTTGGGGTTAGAGCAAAAACAAAATAAATTTCACATCGTACCAGAAAGCAGAACAAAAATTGGTAAAATCAATATAAGTACAAAATTAATTAAAATTTAATGAAAATTAAAAATCAATGTTGAACGGGGGTATCGGGTATGGTTGAATGCCAAATTGTTAGACGAGGTTAGAAAGCATAATAAAAATGTAATAGGGTGATCATAGAAAAAGTTAATAAGGAAAAACAAATTAATTAAAATTAATTAATCTGTAATGGAAAGCCCGAGCCAATGGAAAGCCCGAGCCCATGGGAAACCCGAGCACTGAAGAAAACCCGATGCGCAGTGAGACCCGATTTAATAATTCGATTTATAATTTCAGGGTAAACAAATTAAAATGATTGTCAAACCTTTCATTATTTACTTAGAGTGCCCGGGGAAACAATTAATTTGAATTTGCTAGATAATTGGCCTCTTAGACACAGTATAAAAGGAGAGCTTAGAAATGAGCAAGCCGCCATTTGGTCAAAGAGAAAAAGGAAAAAGCTAAACAGAAAATCTAGCAAGGACAAGTCAAAAGAGGAAATTTGTGAATTATAAAGAAGCTAGACTCGTACAAGAAAAGATAATTGCCCCTTGGGTTCTATACCTTAACGAGACAAATTTGAATTGAGAGAAAGGTGCAAATAGTGACAAATTGTAATTGTGATAAAAATCAAATAAAGTTATTTTGTGTTGAGTTTCAATTGATTTGGTAAAATAAGAACACGAGGAGTCAGAGAAAGGACCGACTTACAAATAAAAACTCAACAAATGCAATATTCAAAACATCTGCTCAAATGAGGTCTTTGCACTAATTGCAAGAAAGCGATATAGAAATGATGGAGTATGTGAACTATAAATATTTCTAAATAAAAAAACGGTAATAGGGAAAGAACAAGTCGCAACTTTACATTTAGAGATATTGTGTAAAAATAAGATATAGCAAACAAAACTGCGAATTGATTTGAAGATTCTGAAAAAAGAAAATAAATGAGAGAAGCTAAAATATTCAATTTCAGAATGAAAAAATCAAGATAAGGTGGCATCGATAAACCGTTTAAAAGAGTTGATTTAATTTTATAGAAATTTGTCCTACAATCTAGAAATAACATTAAGGTTTCACCATTCTGAACGTACATTTATTCTAAATGTTCCCTTTTATTCACAGGATTTAAAAATATATCATAAATTTTCCTGTTAATGACAAAATTTAATTATGTAGATTAAAAGTTCTTAAACTTTTTACTTCACGACTCATCGGACCACAATCGGGCTACATTTCGTTCAAATTTGACGTAATAATTTTTCTTCATTACTATTTTTGAAACTACCAAAACAAGTTGCCTCCTAAATTTATGGACACAATTTTTAGAAAAATATTTTCATTGAAAAATATTAAAAAATAAATTCCTTTTTAATTTGTAAAAGTTGGCTTTATCCATAGCATTATCCATAGCTTATCCATATCAGTGTTAACATCTTCGTAGTTTTCTGCAGCACTGTCAATGTCTGAATCGCATTTTTTTGTTTTCTATGTATAAAATTTTGTATTGCAGTATGGAAATCGCAGGTTAATTTTTTTCAAAAAAAAATTGGAAGAAATTTGACTTTTACTTATACGATAATTTTAACAACATTTAATATGAATTATTTTACATCAATCATTATTTAAAAATATTTTAACTCCATATTAACTTCAATTTGTATGTATGTTTGAATGTTTGTATGAGCCACGCAAATCCTGCGGCGGAAAATTTACCCATTTCCCGTGATCAGATCGAGCTGAAAGTTGGCAGATAGATTCATCGTCAAGAAAAATACATTCTTTCAAATTTTCAGATCGATAAAATTACTATAATTAACTTTTATGAAAATTTTCAATTTTATTATTATTTTCAAAATTTCATTCAAAATATTAATAAAATGTTCTTTTCAAAGTAATTTCTTAACTTTGCAAAATATTAAATATTTCATAGCATTGAGCATGCATATAGAAAATTTTTTTTTTGAGAGAATGTAAAAGATATCGAGAGTTTTAAAAACTATGTTTTTACGGTTAGTTTTTTGAAATTTTTCTTTAACTTAATTTTAATTTTTTTTCTTCGCTGACCACAGTTTAGGAACATCCGATGTAGAAAAATCAGTATCAGGATTTCTAAATATTCTTCGGTATAGTAATCTTCGAAACCTTGGCTTTCAAAAGTAAAGGAATGAAGATGTTAATCAAATTATTTACAGCATTGAGATGACAAAGTTGAGATTATTTAGTCTACCCAATTTAACCATTAAAATTTGCCTGTAATTCAAATAAATCATTGGGAATTCTATTCAATTTTAGGAAAATGGAACTAAAGAACCTTGATTAAATATTTATTAAATTACAAATTAGAGATAACATAATAAAATTGCACCATAATTTACTGATATTTATAATCAGGATGGATAAGCAAGGAAACTTTGAAAGAATTACATTTGAATTATAAATTTCTGTAAACCCTATATACAGGGAAACTCAAACGAAGGATCACGTCAAGAGCAACACATCTAAAATCCACTTGCAAGGTGAAAAGATAGTTTTAGGGGGGTCATCTTATTTTACTTGCAATAAATGATATACTTAGATGCAGCGCCGGATCTAGCCACTTGGGGGGCCCAGGTGCAAGAAGCGATTTTGATTTTGGGGCCCTCTTCCATTCATTTAAAAAAATATTCTTCTAATAAAATAAAATAACAATAAGTTTTAATTAATACAATAACATGATTTATTTATTTACTTTTATTATTCACAGCTATTAAAAAAATACCTGATTTTTTTTAAATATAATTAGCTTTTAAGAGAAAAAATAATTATTTATTTATATTAATATAATTAAACAACAAAAAAATATATAACGAAAAAAAAACATAAAAAAAATTGCACTTAAAATTCATTTGCAACTTGTTGAACTTTTGTAAATAGTATAGAAATTTATTTAAGATAAAAATCCAAAATAAAAATACGAAAAACATAACTCTTATTTAAGCCTCCTTGCCTTTTCTTCCGCAAAAACAGATATCAATTGACTAAAATTTATTGATTTTGCTTCATCTACTTCGATCGACAATAACGCCAATGACGATAATCTTTCTTGAGCCATAGTAGAACGAAGGTAAGTTTTAATTAGCTTCAACTTACTGAATGATCTCTCTGCGCTAGCAACAGTTACAGAAAAGGTTAAAAATATACGCAACGCAATTATAAAATTAGGAAATATATCAGAAAAAAAAACAGACGCACATTTACATTTTTGCTTTTTGCTGTTTAAAAATGGCGGAATAATTTAATTTTGACGTATTTGCAACAAACAGTGATGCTAGATCTAATTTAAAAATTTCCCTACCCATTAAACATTGAATCGAAGAATTTTCTTTGCTATATTTTCATACAGCTGCAGAAATATTACAACAACCATTTTCGAAAAAAAGTAATGTCTTTTTTGGAAAAATAATTTTATCTTTTTTTTATTTTTTGTCAAAAAAAAAATTATAAAAAATGGAAAATGAGTGCAATTTTTTTAAAAATATAAATAAAAAAAAGTGGAAAGATAAAAGTGTTTGGCGGGGCCCTTTTGAGAGGGGGCCCGGGTGCATCGCATCCTTTGCACCCCCCCCCCCCATAGATCCGGCTCTGCTTAGATGATACCAAGTGACCCATGAATACTAAGAAGTTGGGAAAATATTTAGCTTAAGATGATACTATTGTTGGGTTTTATGATATCAAAATCAACCGTTGGTTACTCTGACTCCACGTGTTCCAAAATCAATAAACACAAACTCCCAACGTATATTTGTTTTATAACAATTCACAACTCTCAACAATTAATCACACTGTTGGTTAATCACAATTCTCACACAATTTCAGATCGAACTCCGCTCTGGAAGGTCTCGGCCTTGTACGATTTAAAAAATAAGTTTCACCTTTTGTTTGTTCCGCTCTCTGATCCGAACTCTTTTAATATTCCATTCTGACTCCTTAATGCCTCTTATAATTCCTTTTTCCTTTTATTTTATTCCTATCGTCTGTTTCTTCGTATCCCTACCTAAGACTGTTGCCCCATTTTTGGCCTAATTGGTTTTGACTTCTTTAGTTATCATTCCTTAATTGACTATTTTTGTTGATCCTCTTCGTAATTACCATTCTTTTGTTTACCCTCGTTTATCCGGTTGTTTGGATAATTGCCCTCTGAATTCCTCGTTTGTTTACCCTTCCAAATTGCCGTGCTCGGGTTTTCTTCATCGCTCGGGTTTTCCATTGGCTCGGGTTTCCCATTAGCTCGGGTTTCCCATTAGCCAATTAATTAATTAATTAATATTTTACGTTTTCCACATTTGCCTGTTTTATGACCCTTTCTACACATTTTCTGACAATTTCTTGCTCACTGTCTTCTTCACCATCCCCTAATCTACCCCTCTCCCGTTTTCCAGCTTCAATTTCGAAAACTTTTCACTTTATTCCACTTCCTCAGGTTTACGCATTTTTCCATTTTATGTCTGATTGTACCCTTTTTTAGTTCTGTTTTTATCATATCTTTCTTTGCCATTGCTTCTCTGCTTGACCGCCATTCAATTTCGGTTTTCTTTTAATCTGAACTATATAATTTAATAATTTATTTTCAAACCTCAACACTATAATAAGAATAACTCCAAAGCAGAGTCCGTTTATCAACAATGTTTTTCCAATTTTTTTGAATTATTACAATGTTTTTACATCATAATAATCATTTCGTTTAATACATCTAAGTTTCTTTTAACTCAATAAACCTGCATAATTCATGTTAAAGTTAAAACATTGGTTTCAGCCGCATATTGGGGAGACAATAATGATTAAAATCCACACAAAGAACCTTCAGTTATTGAGAGATTGCATAAGGAACTGCTCACCTTTCCTAGGCACCTTGCTTAACCCTAGTATCATGGGTTGAAAGATGAAAGTGATTGAGAGCTTAGTAAGTTCCTTAAAAAATTTGACAGAGAAACTGTGGTGTTTAAATGAACTAATTATTATAGATAAATAAGTTATCGAAATTTCAATGAAAAACATAAATATAAGCAATATGTTTTATTTTATAAATTTTATTATCATTTCTAATTTGGTTTAATTTAGTTTGCGTTCGTCAAATTGACTTATAGAGCTACCTATATTTTTATTATTTTATCAACAAATTATTTTATTATGTAATTTTGATCTAGTCCTAATCTAATCTCCGTTCAGGTTGCAAAGACCTAACAATTACAATAGAATTACAATAGACATCTCACCAGATTCGAAGCCTGTCGTTCACTCGCCACCAGTATAATTTGCTGTTATCAGAGAGATCAAGGAAACTTATAAATCTGCCACTATAGTTGCGCGTTAACCCTGAGACATGCTGCACATGCCTGAAAATTGAAAACCCTCTTGTTAAATAAACCATTATAATTCTAAAATAATCTATGTTGCTTGATTTGTAAATAAGATTTTCGAAACTATTCTATTTCGTGACCATCCATAACTATCTTTACCCAAGAACATTATCTTGGTCATTAAACATCAAGATCTAAACACACATTTTGACTCTGAATTGTTTATACAGGACCAATGTTTGGACAGACTGACGAAGGACACTACATATATAATTAATAAGAGAAATGGTCTCGATATGAAGTTTTACCTAAGGTCATCAATGCAAACAACAATCCAAGTACTAACCCAACACCACTGAATGTTGGGTAAAAGTATTACCGAGAACGGAGCAAAATCCGACGCCCTAAGACTTCAGTGTTTCAATTTATACATTACACACGAGTAAATTATGAAGATTTGCTGCTTTTGAATCAAGGTATCTAATTGCATATGATTGAGAAACACTATAGTTGTCATGTTTTCCCTTATAAGTAATTAAAAATTTTTAAAGGGATTACAAGCTCACCTATTAATATATATTAGGAGTCGTTAATTTGAACTTAAAAGTTTATTATACTTTTTCAATTATGTAATTTTGAAACGAATTTTTAATTATGAAATAATTATTAAAATAGACAATTTCGTTAGATATAAATTTCAGTCAGTAATGGGATTCAGCCGATACACACTGGTACGCCCGTACTGGTTCTTAATATGTTCCAGTAAGTGGGTACAAATTTTTCATTTTACAAAATCAATAAAAATTTGGAAAGCGTACCGATTCCGAAGAAAATTGAATCCAATCGCTAGCTATAGAGTATAACAAAGTTATATAATAAAATATGTAATTTATTATTATATTATCATAAAAACTTTATTATTTAAACATCAAAATAAATTATAAAATATAATTAAAAATCTAAAGATTTAAAAAGAATCTAATACATTGCTTAATTTATAAAAAATTTATTATTCTAATTCAAAACCAGAAATTTTACACAAGTTATTCATCGAGAAATCTTAAAAATTAATTTAAAAATTTTATTTTATGTCTTACATATTTTATAAAATTATTATATGAATAATGTTCTTTGTTTAGAAAATAAGCAAATTAATTGTTACTGAAAATAGTTTTCTTTATCTCCATCAATTAAAAATAAGTAGCATACCATTTAATTTAAATGAATAAATAATGCATGTTATTATCAATGCTTAATTTTAATTTTTTCAAATATAAAAATAATTGAGATTTTGATACAAAAAGTATTAAAATAAATATGTCCACTAAAGTTTTTAGTGGGGATTCGACATCTCCTATAAAACGAATAAAATTAAATACAGATCAAAGTGTTTTAGCTAAGGTTTGACAGTGGTTTTCTTATTTACTTACTGATTTAAAAAAAAATAGGAAAACGATACCAAAGAACACTCAAAATTTGTAAAATTAGAGCCAACTCCAACGAATAATGGTAATGCAGAATCCAGCGATGTATCTAAGGATATATCCATATTAAAAGTATATCCTGTGTATAATGTTTCAGAAAAAACAAATGAAACTTCTACACCAAACACAAATCATAAATCTGTCCAGTTTTATGTTACAAATTTCTCCAAACTTTGTTCCAGAGATGACAATATTCAAATAAAAGTAAACGATGGTAATCGAAATTCAAAATTTCACCATGACAATGTATCTCAAATGCGGCCAAGCGAAGCCCTTTTTGTCCGTTGTTTGTTACCGCATTGCAAAAGGTTAGCTCCTCTCTGGTTCAAAGGCGTTTCTTCAATGAGAGATAAAAGCAGAGAGGAGCACAGGCGAATATCCGCATCGACAACCTGTCAAAATCAAAACGACTGGGAACGAATCTCAAATTTAATTAATGTAAGAATTTATTATTTTATTTAAAAAATAAAATTAATATTAAAAAGTTTTTTTTAAATAATTTTTATTTTAATTTGGAATTTAATTATTTGAAAGTAATTTAATTAATATATAATTTAATTCAACATATTTTGATAAATGGTAATTAATTTTTAATTTTTTATGATTATTAAAATATTATTATATCAAATGTGACATTTCATCAATGATTGGTCAATATGGGAAATTATTCGGCATTTCGCCCATGATTATAATAAGCGATTCTTTACGATTGGGATTGAAATTGAATCA